>JAHPZR010044142.1:0-12617 GCA_019787425.1 Platygyra sinensis
TTAAAGTCCTAGATATTTATCGCTCTAGCTTATATGAATTAATATGCGTGACTTTATTGCTGCCATCTGGACACCGATTTTTAATTTGCGGACTTTACAATCCTCCTAAACACCAATATTGTGAACAAGACCTCATTGACTGTATATCATATCCAACGCGCGCTCATGGAATAATTGTTAAATATATGCAATATATACACACTGATACATGTACAGCCTATTTTTTTAAGTACAACGAAGCCCAATACTTTTTTATTGAAATACCCCTTAAAAAAATTCGTCCTTAAAAAAAATACTAGAGGAATAAATGCTCGAGTTTTTGCCTTTCCCATTGACGGCAAAATTCCCATTTTTTGCCGTTTACCATATGCTGCTGTACTTCTAAGCACGTAATTTCCTGTTTGGCATGAGCAAGTGAATTATTTTCAATTTTGATATGGCTCAGATTTTAAAGCATAACGATTATAGTAAATATTCCTGAGTATAATTTATTTAGGCGAGATAGAAGTTGGCTTGGACGAGACAAGAGGAAAATGGTGGGATAGCAATCTACGTGAGGAAAAATCTTAAAGTCCTAGATATTTATCGCTCTAGCTTATATGAATTAATATGCGTGACTTTATTGCTGCCATCTGGACACCGATTTTTAATTTGCGGACTTTACAATCCTCCTAAACACCAATATTGTGAACAAGACCTCATTGACTGTATAATTAGCTTGATGGACAATGAGTTAGAAAGACACCCTGATTCGGTGTTACTTTGTGGTGGCGATGTCAATTGTTTGAACATGCACAAATTCCAAGCTTTGAGTGGGTGGATAGTTCTTCCAATTCTCACATATGGTCTCGCTGTGTATGGCGTTTCCGATTCTGATTTAAATGTTATATAGCGGTTGTTAGACAGGTGCCATAAGCGTCATTTTACCTCTCAAACAGTCAGCATCTTTAATCTTTTAGAACAGCAAGATAAATCCGCTTTCAAAAGAGCCATTAATAATCATATGCTATATGCTAAGTGCGATCATTCCCAATGAAAAAGAACTAGTACATAATTTGTTTGCATTCTAGACACCAGCTGGCTAACAAATTTGTCGCGGTTTCAAGGAGTACGATCTGACCACGTGCGAGTCAAACATTCAAGTTGGTGTTTCCTTATGGAGTTTGTGAGTATTGTTGGCCCTAAGGAGTTAACGCGTGTTGACCCATTAGATGTGACACGCTCTCCTCCAATCTGAAAACGTATTTGAGTTGGGAGGTATAACAAAGTTATTTCACACAGCAGAGAAAATCTACGGGAAAAAGGAAAAGGAAAGAAACGAGCCACAAACTAGTGTCACAAGTTATCCCTCATGTCAGTTTAATGACGGCACTGATGTGCAGCTTTAGCTTCTCGACTTGCCCATAGTTAAGGAATTCTGGCAAAGTTCTTTTTTTTATGTTTTTTGCTGGTTATTTTAGGGCTTGACCCTATAAAAAATTGCCAAACCCAAAAAAGGGTGGTTATGTGCGCTTATACAACTAAACAATAGAGGCATTGCAATTATGTTATTCTTGAATAGTCTGTAAGCAAAAGGATGTACAGGGCAAGGACCTTCCAACATAA
The DNA here is from genome assembly GCA_019787425.1 of Platygyra sinensis. Classification (NCBI taxonomy): domain Eukaryota; kingdom Metazoa; phylum Cnidaria; class Anthozoa; order Scleractinia; family Merulinidae; genus Platygyra; species Platygyra sinensis. The sequence goes on from JAHPZR010044142.1 coordinate 1,606, forward strand.
ACCTTAGCGTGTTTGTTTGCTTCTTTATGTCTATCGGACTTTTAAACCATTTCTCTTATTCAATATGGTATGCTGTAACATGTCGATAATAGAAGTGTTGTATTTCCTCATAAAGAAGTCTTCTAAGCCAATCAAACGCCGTGCAACATTACAACCAGTAATGAGGAAACGCCTACTTTCTTTGGCAATTGGAGCTTTTCACATGACGTCACTGAAATTCAAACTACAAAACTATTGATCCCCCTGAGATTTTACCTTCATGATGTATAAGGGCAAGTGAAAACTAATATTCATAGTTAACACATTTTCGCTCCGAATGGGTTCTTGGTTTTTTGATAGACTACGCTTAAACAGTTCATGCATTAGAAAAAGTACTATTTTAATGTCTTTGAGTTCCTCGGAAGATAAATTCACGCTTTTAAAGAAAAATTCAGAGACAGATTGTGCGCCAGTATGGTGTCTCCATACAAATCTCTATAAACCTGAATCTGATAAAAAATTTCTTCCCTTATCTTGCTTAAGAAAAATTGCTGTGACCCGAATCTTACCTTCTTTCTTTTCCCAGATTTTGGACATTATCTACTGAACGGCTTCGGTTTTAATTTTGAACTACAGTGACACTGAAAAACAGCAATACGATTATTTCGGTATATATAAACTAGTAATTTTATGCAGTACTTTAAAGATGTGGGTTGCATCGGTGATTGCCGTTTGTGTTGTTTGGGTTATTTGTTTGTTTGCTTGCTTGCTTTTCAGGTCACCGGATAAAACTCTTCCTTTGAATTACATCCTGCAGATGGACGCATTTTCCAAGCGCGCGGGTGAGGGTACTCAAAAGGACAAGAAAGTAAAACAACAGCAACAATTCATCATAAAAATACAAATTTAACTCTTATCTCGAACTATTTTTTACACTCATTGCGAGTTTCTTTATTTCTATAGAAATAAAAATCGTCATTTGTTTGTTTCAATGCGCGTGATGACGTTTTTCGATACATCTTGCCTATTCTATGAGACAATTATTTCTCGGAGAATTCAAAGTATTTATCTTTTCTCATTGTTACTCTTTTTTTCCTTTTTTCTTTTTATCATTCAGTTATGACGAGAATGCAGCGCTGCTTCGTAGACATACAAGTTCTCCAATTCATGTTAGGCCGGCAGTACGTGCAAAACTTAATAGAGCCTTGGCACAGATCATCCGCAACCAAGACCTTGAAGTACAATCCACTCTTAGACCTGAGCAGGACAAAGCTGGATCTAACAAACTGGGAGAAGAAACTGGAGAGAAAAGAAGTCATGACAGGGCGATTTAACACGCCAAACATTCGACTGGAAGTTGCTAAGGGATGTTGAACAAGACGGTTTAAGTGGATCAGGGGAAACTTCTTATAGCCTTGAAGAAACGAGATCAAAAAAGAGTAACAATGAGAAAAGATAAATACTTTGAATTCTCCGAGAAATAATTGTCTCATAGAATAGGCAAGATGTATCGAAAAACGTCATCACGCGCATTGAAACAAACAAATGACGATTTTTATTTCTATAGAAATAAAGAAACTCGCAATGAGTGTAAAAAATAGTTCGAGATAAGAGTTAAATTTGTATTTTTATGATGAATTGTTGCTGTTGTTTTACTTTCTTGTCCTTTTGAGTACCCTCACCCGCGCGCTTGGAAAATGCGTCCATCTGCAGGATGTAATTCAAAGGAAGAGTTTTATCCGGTGACCTGAAAAGCAAGCAAGCAAACAAACAAATAACCCAAACAACACAAACGGCAATCACCGATGCAACCCACATCTTTAAAGTACTGCATAAAATTACTAGTTTATATATACCGAAATAATCGTATTGCTGTTTTTCAGTGTCACTGTAGTTCAAAATTAAAACCGAAGCCGTTCAGTAGATAATGTCCAAAATCTGGGAAAAGAAAGAAGGTAAGATTCGGGTCACAGCAATTTTTCTTAAGCAAGATAAGGGAAGAAATTTTTTATCAGATTCAGGTTTATAGAGATTTGTATGGAGACACCATACTGGCGCACAATCTGTCTCTGAATTTTTCTTTAAAAGCGTGAATTTATCTTCCGAGGAACTCAAAGACATTAAAATAGTACTTTTTCTAATGCATGAACTGTTTAAGCGTAGTCTATCAAAAAACCAAGAACCCATTCGGAGCGAAAATGTGTTAACTATGAATATTAGTTTTCACTTGCCCTTATACATCATGAAGGTAAAATCTCAGGGGGATCAATAGTTTTGTAGTTTGAATTTCAGTGACGTCATGTGAAAAGCTCCAATTGCCAAAGAAAGTAGGCGTTTCCTCATTACTGGTTGTAATGTTGCACGGCGTTTGATTGGCTTAGAAGACTTCTTTATGAGGAAATACAACACTTCTATTATCGACATGTTACAGCATACCATATTGAATAAGAGAAATGGTTTAAAAGTCCGATAGACATAAAGAAGCAAACAAACACGCTAAGGTTTATGTTGGAAGGTCCTTGCCCTGTACATCCTTTTGCTTACAGACTATTCAAGAATAACATAATTGCAATGCCTCTATTGTTTAGTTGTATAAGCGCACATAACCACCCTTTTTTGGGTTTGGCAATTTTTTATAGGGTCAAGCCCTAAAATAACCAGCAAAAAACATAAAAAAAAGAACTTTGCCAGAATTCCTTAACTATGGGCAAGTCGAGAAGCTAAAGCTGCACATCAGTGCCGTCATTAAACTGACATGAGGGATAACTTGTGACACTAGTTTGTGGCTCGTTTCTTTCCTTTTCCTTTTTCCCGTAGATTTTCTCTGCTGTGTGAAATAACTTTGTTATACCTCCCAACTCAAATACGTTTTCAGATTGGAGGAGAGCGTGTCACATCTAATGGGTCAACACGCGTTAACTCCTTAGGGCCAACAATACTCACAAACTCCATAAGGAAACACCAACTTGAATGTTTGACTCGCACGTGGTCAGATCGTACTCCTTGAAACCGCGACAAATTTGTTAGCCAGCTGGTGTCTAGAATGCAAACAAATTATGTACTAGTTCTTTTTCATTGGGAATGATCGCACTTAGCATATAGCATATGATTATTAATGGCTCTTTTGAAAGCGGATTTATCTTGCTGTTCTAAAAGATTAAAGATGCTGACTGTTTGAGAGGTAAAATGACGCTTATGGCACCTGTCTAACAACCGCTATATAACATTTAAATCAGAATCGGAAACGCCATACACAGCGAGACCATATGTGAGAATTGGAAGAACTATCCACCCACTCAAAGCTTGGAATTTGTGCATGTTCAAACAATTGACATCGCCACCACAAAGTAACACCGAATCAGGGTGTCTTTCTAACTCATTGTCCATCAAGCTAATTATACAGTCAATGAGGTCTTGTTCACAATATTGGTGTTTAGGAGGATTGTAAAGTCCGCAAATTAAAAATCGGTGTCCAGATGGCAGCAATAAAGTCACGCATATTAATTCATATAAGCTAGAGCGATAAATATCTAGGACTTTAAGATTTTTCCTCACGTAGATTGCTATCCCACCATTTTCCTCTTGTCTCGTCCAAGCCAACTTCTATCTCGCCTAAATAAATTATACTCAGGAATATTTACTATAATCGTTATGCTTTAAAATCTGAGCCATATCAAAATTGAAAATAATTCACTTGCTCATGCCAAACAGGAAATTACGTGCTTAGAAGTACAGCAGCATATGGTAAACGGCAAAAAATGGGAATTTTGCCGTCAATGGGAAAGGCAAAAACTCGAGCATTTATTCCTCTAGTATTTTTTTTAAGGACGAATTTTTTTAAGGGGTATTTCAATAAAAAAGTATTGGGCTTCGTTGTACTTAAAAAAATAGGCTGTACATGTATCAGTGTGTATATATTGCATATATTTAACAATTATTCCATGAGCGCGCGTTGGATATGATATACAGTCAATGAGGTCTTGTTCACAATATTGGTGTTTAGGAGGATTGTAAAGTCCGCAAATTAAAAATCGGTGTCCAGATGGCAGCAATAAAGTCACGCATATTAATTCATATAAGCTAGAGCGATAAATATCTAGGACTTTAAGATTTTTCCTCACGTAGATTGCTATCCCACCATTTTCCTCTTGTCTCGTCCAAGCCAACTTCTATCTCGCCTAAATAAATTATACTCAGGAATATTTACTATAAAGTCCGGCAAATCAGTCGAGAGATGAGTTTCCGAGACCACGCAAATGTCAATATCTTGGTTGTTAAGATGCAGCTCGATAGCGACCGAGGGCCGTAGTCTATTTTTGGATTTTGCCAGACCGCAGATGTTGGTGAAGAGGCACTTCGGAACTGCAAATTCAGTGCTGGGTGTGAGACGCGAGTAGAGTTATTGTACCTCGGAATGCAAATCAAGTTCCCGTGTTCAAATCGTTGTTTATAGGTTTTAGAGGGAAGACGACTCTCCACAACCTCGATGCTCTTAGGCTGTCTTTCAAGAGACGCATTAAGCTTAGCCTGCTTTCCTCCACGTCGGCCTCTGTATTTTAGGATACCCGGTGCCTTGAGATCGCCTATGACAGAAGCATATGGATTGTAGACATACCTCCGAAGGGAAAGAAGGGTTTCGCGTTCGATGGTTTTGAACAAACTGCTTCGACCCGAGCGGCTTCGAGAGTGTTTCCTTAACATGGTATCTCTCTTTCCAGAATCTGCTGAGGTCAGCTCAGGGCCGAGTTGTGGATGTTCTTTACTGGAAAAATGGCAAAAAAAAAAAATCTATCGTATACCGCATTCCTTAAATGCACGATTGTTTAATCCGTCGATCATTGCAAAAGAACAAAAGCGAAAGCAATAAAGAAGGAGATGAAGTGAACTGAAATCAAACAAACAAATAAACAAAATTAAAGCAGAACAAGCAAACACCAAAAACTTTAAGGTATTGCAGTGATAACTCAGAGACATTGTAGGGTAATTATATGGGAAAATGTTTTTACCATTATCATAATTACCTATTTTTTCTTTTATTTTCATGAAGTGGCACGCCTTTCTTCAGTTTTATTTAAATGAATGAAAACTTGTGAAAGAATACGACGGAGCACAAGGAACAAGCAAACAAAATATAACAGAAGAAACCAAAAAGTGAGTAATCGAACTGGATGTTTCGCAGAGCTATTTGTTCTCAGGTAATTTTGAGACTGTCGAGATCAATCTCTCCTAATCTCCCTCTCATTTTTGTTAGAGAAGTTAATGTTTGCACCAAAGCGTTGTTCAAAGGACGTGATAGATGCTAAACGACTTGACAGACAACTTATGGGTGAACTGATCCATCAGCTGGTGCTTTTATTATTTCGTGATGTGAAAACCTGTTATGTAGAAGCTAATAACGTGACCATCTTTACATGTATGCCTCGCTTTTATTAGGGGAAGAAATTTAAAGTGCTCTGGGAATGTGGGATTTGAATTCATTTTGCATTTTGCGGGTATTTCGTGAAATTAAGTACATAAACCAAAGGCTACAAGTCGTAACTTTTAAACTTTTTCAACTGAGTTAGTGATATTAAAAATTGTCATGATTTGTGGGTGACCACACTTCAGTAGCCTCCTCTCCAATATTTACTCAAACGAATAAGACCTTCTGTTGTCAAACGCTCAGACAGAGGAGAACTAACTCATAATAAATAATCCAGTTAAAAGCAGAGACAATATATAATAGCAAACCACGATAAAGATGTCTTGGTTTGTCACTTGTCTTAGGTTATCTCTTGTCACCATCCTTGTTATCAAAGCAGTCCAAACAAGGGATCATCATAGAGGTAATATATTTAGTGTTTTACAGATGTGGTTAACACAAAGGATCTCCTAATTAGCTAACCCTAAACAAACGAATCAACTATTTTGTTATTCTATATATACGTGCGGCTGCAAAGCATAATTGTGAAGATATGGTCAAATACGTACTGGGATGCAATGCCAAAACTTGGCTATCACTCTTTAAACGCGTTTATTATTTTTTTTAACTTCAATCGGCGTTATAAATGTTGAACTACGATATCAATCCGTTCTCGCGATTTTATATTACTTATAATAAAATTTTCTTGATAACCCGTTAATGGCCACAGCCTGACTTCGGACTTCATTCCTTTTTGCATCAGTGTAACCTTTTTTACTTGAAAGTACGTAGGTGGTGGCCAACTCGAAAACAGTTGTATCTTTTGCCACCCACATATCCTATAATTTTTCTCTCTATGATTATTTTATCTATGTGCATTTTCCATTGTAAGTGCATTTTTCATTATATGCATTGTCACTTTGTTGTAAGATTGTAACAAATAGATTCTAATTTAAAATTCTAGTGATTCTTCCCAGCTAGATTTCCAAGCTGTTTTCCAAATTATTGTCCCCAACTTCTCAGAGAATAAAAATGATCTGATCGCCAACAAGTGGGTGTCATTCAAACTCTTCCATCACTTACCTCACTCGAGAACTCGGAAACTGTATTGGATTGGGGTTAGCTACAAAAACTCTTTTTTGGATTATGAGAATCAGCAAAGTAACACTACTTTTAAAATTTGCAGATGAAATATCTATACTATTTTATTACTATTTAGCTCCCAAGAAGCAGAAGCACGTGAGAGGGTACGATGCTGACAGAGTAACTCGAGCACACCTCCTCTGGAATCTACTTTTAACAAGAAATAAACATAGAAGAGACTCGATACCTCGTCCTGTGCACATGCGCAAGAGCATGGAAGTTCACAAAGTGCCTCTTAAACTTGGTTAGATATTCTGAAGTTCTACCTAGCAACGATGAAGTACATTTCATATTGTTAATGATTAATTAGTAATTTAACTTCTGAATGCGAATGTCTATATCTATATCTATTTCTATGTTTATGAATAAGTCAATTATATCTTATTAGACGTTTTGTTGTGTAGTATCGCTGAGTGTTTTTACGAGTTGTGCCGTATTTTGGCGAGCCCATAGGGCGAGTCAAATTACAAACAACGAGTAAAAATTCTCAGCGATACTACACAACAAAACGTCTAATAAGAGATTTATTTTATTGTATATATAGCGAGAATTGTAGGCAATAAAACTTACAAATAGAACTCTATATGTGCTATATTTCACCGGTGAAAAAAGCGATACGTCCAATCAGGTTTGCGTATAGCGTTCTTCATATGTGAAAAATATAACCAATCACCGTTCATGATAGAACCACTTAGCCAATCAGAGTTAAGCACTCTAATGGCTTCCGAGAAGCGCAGGCTTGAAATCAGCGTGCGCTTGAAGTTTGTGTCTCGATAACATGGCTTCGGTTCCCGTTTTACTTCACTTTCGGAAAAACAGCAATGGAATATATCTAACAAATATCTTGAGCGCTAGAACTTCAGTTTGAGAAACAATGGCCATTCAAGAAACCGTGGAAGTAAATTTAACATCAGAAAGCCAAGGCAACATTCAAGGAGGAACATTCAAATTTAAACAGTGTAAGTCAGCAGAGTCCGAATTTGTCTTTGCACAGCGCGGAACGTCGCCATGACATGATTGAATCTAACAGTAATTATGGACAAACGAAAAAAGTTTCTCACTATGTATTTACGAATTCTCCCCTATTATATGTATAAGCTTGTGTAGGCTCGTTGTACGCCTATATCTGGACTGGAAAGCAGATTTGTTTTTCATTACGCTCGGTCATTCATTATGTTCTCAGCGTTCTGCATGTAAACTTATGGTGCCGGAAAAAAACTAAAACTGATTTAATGGTTGTGTTTAATTCTCGTTATATATACAATAAACAGATTACAACATAGAAAGTGCTTTGCACGGATTTTTATTCACTCGTTGCAAAACTTTGAAAACTCACTCGTTCGCTGCGCTCACTCGTTCGTTTTGCAAAGTTTTGCAACTCGTGAATAAAAATCCGTACGTCGCACTTTCTATGAAGTAATCTATTTATCCAACACGCCAAATTGGTATATTCGTGCGAGCGAATTTCGTGGATATTTCTTTACAGGGAATGAGTGATAGAAGTATGCGAAGACCTCGGGTAAACTCTGAAAAGTTAAATTTTACAAAGTTTTCACTTTGTTGTGTTGTGTTGTTTTATTTGCTTCATGTAAAGTAAGACACCTTAAGTTAGTTAGTTAGTTGGAAATCTATCAGTCGTTGCTAATTTGTTATCCACAGGACTCTGCATGGATCAGCATCCATTGTGTAGTTCTTATGCATTAAATGGATTCTGTGACTGGCCCGGACTCTTTCAAAACCTCAACAACATTCATAACACGTGTGCATTTTCATGTGGATACTGTAAGAGGTTAGTCAGTTGCAATATCTGATACATTTAATTTATCATGACCCCTTAGCCAATCTGACCGGCTTGGCTGTAAGCAAGGTCGATCAACAGTTCAGTTACTTAATAATTATTCCACGAACGCCCTTTGGATATGACATGATAGCTAGCCAACAATGCTCGTAGCTTGGCTGTAATAATATTCTCATATTCATGCGCTGGAGTAGAATTGTTTCTTAAAAAAACCGCCGAAATGTAAAAAAATAAAACCTGCATGACAACTCTTGATAATATCATAATCATGTTAAAATATAAGATATAGCAGTTTCCTTTGCAGTAGGACTAGCCTGCAGCTTGTGCAGGAGTATTTTAGACCGCGCGAGTGCACATTTTCGTATTAGGCCGCCATCTTGGATTTGGTAACTGTGGTGCATTGGGGCGCGGAAATAAAAGCCCCACCACCCACCCACACCTCGCCTCTGCAACAATCCTTACCGGTCAAGCATCTAAGATGGTGACATCGAAAACCCGATTTATTTCTAGCGTCCCGCTTTAAAATAACTCCTGCACTGTAGGCTACCATAAGACTAAAACCAAAACCAAAGTTTTCACTAAAGCCATTCATCACAAATGACACATACAGTCCAATGAACGAATTAAAACTTGTTATTAATACATGAAGCTGACATGAAGCGCGGGAAAACTTGCAAGAAGACTCACAATTAGTTTTGGTTTTACATATGATTAAATGAAAAAAAAAAGTAGCGCGAGTTTTTTTAAACCAATTTTGTAACGTAGTTATGCAAAACTAATTTCTCTTCGACTCTCAAATGAAAAACGCTCTATATTTAAAATTATCCCTGGAGTTAATTCAAGAAAGATAGTTAGTAAAAATATACAGAATAACAAACAAGCTCAAAGTACTTATTGTGAGCATTTTTTTTCAAGGAACATACCAGATGGAGAGGTAGACCTTGTCGGAGCCAGCTGGAATTCGCCATGAACTGTGATAATAATTGTTTTTCATCCATGCCTGGGCATCAGCATACAGGCCTTATATTTAAATATGCCAATCGATTTTGAAAACGGTTTTATAAACGGCGCTGATTTGCAATGGGTTTTGTAAGATTGAATTCTTGCAACTTAAAACAGCAATAAAATATCTACATATGCAACCTTAAGACCTTAGCAAAATGCTTTTGATCTTATCCAACTGGGTCCCAAACTGGGAATTTTTTTCCAACTAAGGAGAGAGATTATAAGTTAAGCCACTGGAGCATTGACTACGGTTTGAACGGCAAATCAAAATTGAAAACTGCTTTTGACTGTAGACTGAGTGTCACTTACTTAGGGGAGAGGGCGAGGCGGGAAAGAAAGTTTAGCTGAATGCAGAGTTATTTTTTCTTTCAAGTCTATTTATGAATATATATTGCTTCATCGTGTTAGCAACACGTAGGTGGTGCACTGTGGGGGGTGGGGGGGGGGGGGGGGTGTTAGACGCCAACCTTTTATGAAGTTTTTTTTCCATCTCTTGAATAGACAAGAATTTGTGCATTTCTTAAGCATTCTGGCTTGTTTTTGTATTAATTTGTGTTATTTTTGGGATACTTTAGAAAATAGTCAAAATCCCCCTGAAGATTGCGGATCAAAAATATCGGGTCAAATGGCGCAATTTGACGTCATATAACGTCATGACCAACAGCACTTATGACATCTCGTAGAGCTAGCTCAGGGCATCCCCCGCCCCTGGCTCAGGGCTATCTATTCAATGTAAATGCATTTCGCTGAGAACGAAAACCAGTGGGAGCGGTCCCATCCACCCCTCCGTGTACCATGTTGGAGGCATGAGTTAGTCCCAATTTTAACTGACCCCAGTATTACTGCGTTTTTCTATTTCACGATCTTAGATTTCATCGTTTAACCTCTATGTCTTTCACGCTTTGTGTTTGCTATGTTTCAAAAGCAATAGCTTAAGTAAAATCACAGAAAGCAAGTATTGATTGCTACGGTACAGTTTTTGGAACCGAGATCTCGCGAAGTTGTAAATAGTTAATAATTAATAGCATCGTTAAAATGGAAACCACCAGTTCGCCAAAACCAGAGTTTGTTGGTTTTCTATTCACAGTAAGGTAAGGGGTCAAGAAGTCCTCTATTGCCCTCTTTAATCTTCAACTACGATGAAATATTTTCAGCTCAAGAGTGTTTTGTGAGTGGTTCATAATAGTTAGTCATGGAACACAGCAAAACATGACTTTGAATTCTCGTTTGGGGCCCCGTTATGATTCATCATTATGAGAGCAAATTTGAGCGTAATTGACCGTTGTACTCGAAATGATTTTTGTGCGTATTCTCTTCTGCGCTTTCATAATATTGGTGGAAGTTAACACCGTGAGGATCATCCCAAGCAAGAGATTCTTCCGGTATGTATATTGATAGCAATATATTACAAAACAGATACGTGAGACAATTCTAGACAGCTATTAACATCTTATAAATCAGTTTAAACGACACTTATTTTGATAGCATTAACGTAACTTATTTAATGTATCCGAGATATCGAGACGCATACATTTGCATCCGGAAAGAATATTAGCACATTTTGAGCTTTTGAACTGAAGAGCTCAGTGATCTTAACAAGACTAGCAATAATTGCAGATCTACGTGAGTCTGCAGAATCTGTGTTTTCACTGTAGCTACATATCTTGGAAAACACGATTCACAATG
>JAHPZR010044143.1:0-17976 GCA_019787425.1 Platygyra sinensis
TAGCGTGGTTTTTGTTAAACATTTTTTCACTGGATAGCGTTATCCAGCATTCGAACAAACGGGGCCTGATTAACTAGTGAAGGGTAAAATAGTTTTAAGTTTTGCGTTCGTCATTGCTCGGATTAGTTTAACAGTTAACCGAGAATTCATTTCTCCTCCTTAGGAAAGAGTTCCTGTATCAAGCTAGCTATTGTTACAATTTCCCTGCGTTTGAAATTTAAGAGAAAGTGGAATTGAAGGATGCAAGCCATTGAAAGAGAAAGGTTATTGACTTCTCAACACGCGGTTATTTATTATTTTACAATAGTTGTCTAATTTCTCTCGCGCTGATTGGCTCATTTTTATCATCAATGAGAGTGCAGACGGATAAAAGTTTAATTTACGCAAGCTTAAATTTAAGATCAACTTTCAGCGGTCAAATTGTCGACTTTTTAACCAATGAGATTTTATGGACATTTTTGAAAGCGAGGAAAGCTATTGACAATGCTCCTGTGATTTTAAATAAAATTCACTTGTCTTTGTTTACGGCAAGTTTACAGTGTGTTTTTCAATTATTTATTCCGAGCATTTGACTATTTTGAGGTTTTGTCATTGCAAAAAAACAAATCAGTTGACGGCAGTTTTTTTATGCGTCTGTCCTCTTAATAATGATAAATATCGTCATGACATTATCAAAGCTCACAGTAGAACCCACTCGCCTGCGGCTCGTGGTTCCACAGCCACTTTGACAATGTTATGACCCAATCAGTTTTTATCAATAACAGGGCAGACGCATAAAAAACTGATGTCAATTTGTTAACTCGACCACAGAGATCTTGATGAACGACAATCAGTGGATTACGATTCTTCCTAGAACTTAAAACGTAATAGTTAACACCTTTACCCCCCCCCCCCCCCCAAAAAAAAAACGCACTTAAACTGGACTATCCGTGCTCACTGAAAGATGTCTCTTGTTACCAACTAACTTAGGAGTTGACACTATGATTTGCTTAGTAATTTGTTGCGATGAAAAGTGGGGCTCAGATCTACAAGAAACTGAAAATGACATGACAAAAGATGAAATATTTCAATTTCCCAAAATGTCAAGAACGATGTAATTGTAAAACAAATAAGAAACAAGCGTGTATAATTTCATCTAGTAAATCTGATAAGACTGGGAAAAAATAAAGTAGATGAGGCTTCACGAGGAAGTATTAAAACTACTGAGGTTGCAGTGCAAAAATTTCGGTAGGATTTCTGCATGTGATATGTTGAACTCTTGCATTATACCGTTAAATAACTGTGCTGAATTGTTTGCGCTGCAGAAGAGAAATCTTCCAGTAGATTTTTCTTAAGTCTGGAAAATATGGTAAATGTGGATTTTCCTTTTGAAAAGAGAGGGTATGGTTTAACTCCTGTCGCCAATCATACTTCAGAATTCTTGTGAAACTAAGCATTCGCACTCAGCAACGAATAAAAAACGTTACATATAAACACGTAATTAATCGTTTATTCATCTCAGAACAAAGAAAATAGATGTTCCTTCATACTAGCCAAAAAAAGGCTATTTTATCAACAAGCATTTTGTAATACGGGTGATTTGTGAATAAACAAACATCACTTGATTACTGATGTACATGATTAGAGGAGTGGTGCTTGAAATAAGTCGCAACTCTATTGTGAAAAATTCGTACTTGGACCTATTCGGTATGTTTTCACTGTGCGTATATTTGCAGTGGAAAGTTCATTTTATGCTTACTTCTGTAAGCTTGCCAGCAGTAAATATAGTTCTGTATCAGAGACCAAAAATTCTGATCATGAAGCCGATGTAGAAATGATTCTCAACCGAACGACTTTTCATCAGGTGAAAAATTTCAAATCAACCGTCCTCTCGAAATCCTTAGTATCAGAGAATATGATTCTCAAGTGAAGGTCAAAAATAACCTTGAAAACAGCAGCAAAATATACTTGAACAGAAAACGGTTAAGTTTCTTTATACTAAATGGTGAAATATTCTGAGCTCATCACGAAAAGCGACATTTTATCTCAGGGACAAAAATCATGAAGAATTAACTGAGCGACGAATGAAAACGACGAAACAACTCTTACTCCAGGCGCAAAGATTTATTCGAAACTGATTGGCCTCAAGAATATTGAGTTGAGTGACAAATCTAACAGCACAAAAATATCTTCATAAACGTTCGGTCTTTTTAGCGTTGAGTTTCGTAACATTGCAATTTGTAAACTTAAACTTCGATTGGTAGACGCTATAAAGTACACTATTCACGTCACATATGCGAACTAGCATTATGATATCATAAACATCTTCGTAAACTTTGCTAACGCAACTAAAGCAAAATAAATGAAATAAATAAATAACTTAACCGACCACTCCCCTTGGGGTTTTTCAGAGCCAATGGAAAACAAACAATGAAACAAATGAACATATAAAAAAAACATGGTTAAAAATCCCAACTGGCAGCAGACAGACCAGTTGACTATTTACAAACGTGATCAAGGAGAGTTGAACTCGGGGCTACCAAGAACAACACCAGCAACTAGTTCAGTGTTTGTTCTATGTGACTTGAACGGTAAAACTACATGCATACAATACAATGTCAGTTGTACTTACCACGCAAAAGTTGAAACCAAACTACTGAAGCTGATGAGCTATGATTCTTTGTATGGATTAAACGCCGCTATGGAGTTTATTTTATACAGTTTGCTTTGGAAAGTGAAAAGCTCGGAAATCCACGAGTCTTATGGCAAGGACTTCCTCTGAGATTTAATAAGAAAATGAAATGTAGTTTAATTTCATTTTCTGTAAACTATGAAGCAACAGCTTTTTATATTTTCTAGTCATGAATGCTTTATGTAAATACATCTCTGTTGCTGTGAAGAAGAAAACAAACGAAATGTTAAAAATTTCATGTTGTATGAGGAGACACAAGTCAAAAGCGAAATTTGTAATAGTCTCCAGGATTATTTTAGGAAAACCTGTGTCAAACGAACACGAAATATTTCCGGACAGAAAACAGTTTTCCGGTTTTTTTGTTTTTAATTAAAAGTGCCTATGAGGCGAATTTTTTTTCCACATGATTTTAAAATATAACGTTTCAAATAGACAATTCCAAAATTTGGGGTTTACCTCGGTGTAAAAACCTGTGAAGTTTTTCTATGTTTTTTAGCTATTGCTAGGGTTAGGGTCTATTATGTTGACTTCTTTGTTTTCTTTGTTTTACGTCACTGGTGAGTGTCACTGGTTTTTACACTGAGGATGAGCCAAACTTTGAGATGCCTACGATAAAAATTGTTGATTTTACGAGCGCGCAAACATGAGCTATTTTACCTTCAAAAATGGTCAGGAGACTGGACCCGAAATTATTGGGTTGTGACGTCAATTTGTGTGTTGAGGTTTGTTTACATCTTGCTTTTGAGGAGAAATTCAGAGATTAAGAAAATGTCAAGTGATTCTCAATCGAATGGATTCGCCAATTTATCGAGTGATTCCGACAAAGATATTATGGAGGAAGATGAGGAAGATGTTGAAAATATTCACGGCCAAATAACGCCAGTTTTCTATATTTTCTAATCATAAATACTTGTCGTAAATAAATTTCTGTCTCTGGTACGAAGAAAACAAACGAAATGTTAATTATTTCACGTTGTATGACGAGACAGAAGTCAAAAGCGAAATTGTAATAGTCACGAGAATTATTTTTGGAAAAACCTGTGCAAACGAACACGAAAGATTTCCGGACAGAACACAGTTTTCCATTTTTTTGATTCCTCAGAAATAAAACTTGCCGTTGAGTTTTGTAAAACTTTCCCTGAATGTTCTCTAGCAAGCACTGTTTCGAAACAAACAATAAAATTGATTTAAGTCACCATGCTCGCTTAAGAGACGTGATGGGCCAATCCTGTACTCGTGCAAATCAGGCGCGTTACTCATCGGTCCACGTTACATTTTGTGATAGCTGGAAGCATAGTTTATTAAACTGATACTTTAGAAAAAACTTGAGAGGTAGAAAGTGTCGAGCATATGAAACAATATCATATATACTTTGTGAAAAAATCACACCACCAGCGTTCGCATAGTCGTTGTTTTCGCGATCATAATTTGCATTCCATAAAACGGTTTTGTACACTATTACTATGCGATAAAGAAATATATGTCACCATTCTCGTTTAAAAGAAAACGAGCATTTATTTCACTATCGAGCTTAGCTTGAGGGGAATTTCTTTCGTTGTGTACGTGCACGCGCTGATGGATAGTTTTGTATCCGGTATTATTTTTTTTTTGTTTCATCCTATTCAAATAACGTCAAGTAGATTGAAAACTGAAATATTCGCCAAGGCGGGTTTTGCCTTTTACGGAAAACGTAGGCATTAATTATATCTTGAACGTAAACAACCCTTTAGTGCGTATCGAACCAAAATACTCAGAAAATGGTAACATGTTCATTTTCATTGCTAAGTTTCATAAGGATTGAATGATTCAGCAGAGTGTGGAACGTTATGAAGCACATTTCAGTTTTTGCAGGAATCAGATTACAATTTTGCGTCAGGCTGTCAAAGACATCTGATCAGCTAAGGCCATTGTTTTCTCATAAAAAGATTTTGTCTCCAAGCGCTATTACTGAAATTTTTAGCGTCTCATTACTATGAGCTGTGTTTAGTTTGGAGGAAACATTGGGAAAGGGCGAAAAGCAAAGTAAATATTATTCGTGGTGTAAATCCTTAATTGCAACTGCAGTCTTACAATCACCTGGAACAAAACGAAAAGTATTGATTTGCTTTTTCTTCAAAGCCAAATCGTCAAATTATCCACAGTTTGTTGGTGAAATTTTTATAGTAAAGTTTAGGCCTGGTTCATACGTCGCATTTCTGCCGTGTCGAATGCAATTCAAACAAAAGACAATGAAGCTAATCATCTCATTATCTATTGCATCAATTGCATTCGACACGGCAGCCTTGAAATGCAACGTATGAACCGGGCCTTAGTTTACAGATGCGGTAACCCATGAGTCCCGTTCAAAAACTGAGAAGAATAAAAAGCCTCCAGAGTTCAGAAAAATATATATCATGTGTAGTAATCATCATCACAACATGGTGTTGTGCACCAACAGTGCGAGAATTCGTTCCCATAACAAAAGTAGAGCACCAGAGGCCAAGTTGTTAACCCACCGCCGCCTGGCCAGTGTAAAGGGAATGCCCTCCACATTGGTGGGCGCCACCGTCAAAGCCTGTTTTGGAGTTTCATATTTGGAGCAGCCGTTACAGTGTCACAACCTTCTATGTCCAATAAGTAGCTGTAATATCTAACTATAACATTTACTCACTGTGGAATAATTTTGGTAATTTTTATTTTTGGAAACTTCTAACCATGCGCGAAAATAACAAAAGCGAAACCCTCACGAAAATATTAGGCATTAGCGTCAATAAAGCATTCTACTTGGACGAATTTCATTATGAATGAAGCTATATTTGGCCAACGAAAATTCTACATAGCAAAGGTGAAATTATGACTTCCTGCCCTAAAATTTACGTACTGTCATTACATACAACTATTTTGATAATACATAGATTTAGCCAAGCCTAAAAGCGGAGCGCCTGGGCCGGGTTGTTCAAAGCCCGATTAAGCGAAAATTTTAATTTGAGTTTTGTAACTTTGCAGTGAAGTTTTTTGCATATTGTTCTACCTTCTGTTTTGAGTTTGAATAATCGTAAAATACACAAAACAAACCAGTGAAAACATTCGTGTGCAAGAAATATTTATACTTCTATAATTTTTAATCCTGGGTTAGCGTTAACCGGCTTGAGGCGAATTACATTACGGACGAACGAACTGGACGCGTGAAGTCCCGAAGTCTTTCTCGCCAAAACGAATTCTCGAATTTCAAACCAAAAGTTAAGACGCCCACTTTGTACGTTGCACATGCAACGAAAATAGCTTCGGCTAATAACCCCTACAGGTCGAAACAGCCTTCCATTCTTTC
Source organism: Platygyra sinensis (assembly GCA_019787425.1). Classification (NCBI taxonomy): domain Eukaryota; kingdom Metazoa; phylum Cnidaria; class Anthozoa; order Scleractinia; family Merulinidae; genus Platygyra; species Platygyra sinensis. The sequence continues at coordinate 5,979 of JAHPZR010044143.1, forward strand.
AGTTTGGACTCTATCATATTTTCCCGTTACGCCTTCAACGCAGTATATCCTTACATCATTGTTTTCCGTCTATTCTATTTTTGAGTGATCAGATCTTTTACAGATCTACGTAAACCGGCAGCAGTTTCGTTTGGGGTCCTTTGCATCATTGCGTTTCGATAACCCCCACCTCGACCTTGACTATTCTGGATATCGCAAAAACTCGGCATCCAATAGTTATTTGATGAAACAATTTTCTACGTGCTGCTAAATTCATAACTGTTTCTAAACATCTGTGCAAGACACCTATTTCAGACAATAGAGACCGTAACTACAAAATGTAAAATCTTACTTCGGAAGGTGAAACCACCAATCAGTCGGTAAGGGACTTCTCCAACCATGCTAAATTTCACCGTTTTAAAATCATCTGTTTGTATATACCACATCCGAGGGGGTAGGGATGGGTACTCCCTGATATGAGCTACATAGGTTTATGCGGCCCCAAAAGGGTGTGTCTTTTTTGCCGTTTTGGCCACAAATAGGGTATCGATTTAGGCCTTTTTACACCCTAGTTTTGAATTCGCTATGCTTTTTAAAGGATCTACTTCAGCATTTTCGATAAGACCATCAACAAAAGCCCTTCACAATGCCTTTAACATCGGTCTGAGTTAAGGAACTAATTACAGGGAAGGTCTAAAACAGGGTATTGATTTAAGTTTCGGCCTTAAAAAGGTTATAAAATTCTCCGTCAGGTCATAAAAAAGGGTGGAAAAAATCACAGGTTTTGGGAAGCGGCCCCACACCCCTACCCGATGTTTCTGGGATTACTGCCCAGGGTATACCAAACAAGGAAATGGTGCTTTTAACGTGTTCTGATTGGTTAATTCCAAAAGAAGGTGATTGGCAAAGTTCACCTTCGAACACATGAACAGAAACAAAATGGCTTCCTGACCATCAGTCGGTTTATTGTCAGTAATAAAGTAGTTTTTTGGTCCGCTAGTTATTCAGTCTTGTGTGGTTAATTCTAAAATAAGAATAATTGTCGATAATTATCTCTGTTTTGAAGACTTTCCCGTCTCGGAACCTTGTTAACCAGTACGCCTGAGGCGAACTCCACGGCGGTCAAAAGGGAAACATTATCGGTATTTCGTGACAGTTCATTGCACAATGCAGCATCTCACTTGGGAAAATGAAACCACGGAAACAATTGGCGAGGGACTTTCCCAATCCTGCCATCATGATTTCGTTACGTAAGCAACATCTGTTAGTACACGGCTCAAATATCAACATTTTTTTCGTACTTTTTATATAAGCCCCCCTAAAAACCCTCCGTAGGTAATTTATTAAAATTATGTAAAAATGCAAAGTTTAATAATCCGCTGCAAATTTGTGAATAAATGGGACATCAAAATGGTCAATTGTAGTAACAGAATGTAGGAATTCCCTTCGGAAAGTGAAACCACGAAAACAGTCGGCGAGGGACTTTCCCAACACTCTCTTATTTCGTCACGTAAGCAGCCATTTAGCATTTGTTACCACATGGTTCATACAGACGTAGGTCAGAACATAGTTAATAGAGGGGAATGGTTATGGAACTCAACAAAGTTCTTTGTTGTATGTTTTTGTTCTCTTTTTTTGGCCTTGACTGTGCACAAAACACAATAGTTGTTTACCACTGACCGAGGAACTGACTAATCAACAGAAACGTTTTGATTACGTAATTCATGCATAGTGTATGACGGTAAAACGAATCATTAATTGTGCACGGTCGGGGACCTTCAACCATAAATCTTGATAACTTCGTTTGCTTTTTTGATGTCTGCTGGGCTTCATAACCATTCCCCTCTGTTAACTATGGTTAGTTCCTTCTCTCAAGGACTGTTCAAAGACTTTTCAAGGACTATTCACCAATGTTCAAGGACTCGTTACTAAGCATTTTTAAAATTTTTTTCTAGTCGCAGTCGAATTTTGTATTTGTTCCGTCCCGAGTAAAACATGTTTGATTTTCTCTTTTCCTTGTAAGCTCTCTGAGGAAATATCCTAGCATTTACCACATCTCACTACACCCATCAATGCCTCCTCATGGGTCATCACTTTGTCGTGGTAGTGAGGCTTGTGGGGTTCAATGATATGACTTCCAGAGCTATGGTGGCTGGGAACTGGGTCCCTGGCAGTTTAACCTTGCCGAATTCACTACTTGCACAATACCATAATGCACCTCTTTAACCCCCCAAAAATTTTGCATACTCATTGTTTGAGGGAACAGGTAACAGGTAAAACCTACCAATTGGGTAGCTGGGTTCGGCTTGGTATAATCATCATCATCGTGGGTGGTAGGGGGGAGAGGAAGATTGATTCACACAGCTGGCTTCCTGCAAATATCTTTTCCCGGAACTGAGGGATAGAACACATTTCACCCCGCTATCGAGTAATGTGTCAGTCAAATAGAGACATTGGCATCCCCCGAGGGGCGGAATTTGAATTTGTAAGTTGATGACACAGAAGTAAAAAATTTGACGATATATGGGATGGGTAGGGGGAATTTGAACAAGTGAAGCGTTTCAGAAGGTATTGAGAGACAACACTGTCTTTTTATTCATTGCGGATCAAAATGTTTAAAAACGTTTGTACGGTGTTTGAAGGTAAATATCAAGAATATTGCAATTTGTCTCATTTGTGAAAATCTAGTCACTTCTTTCCGTCGATATTCTGTCTTTGTTCCGGGCTGGGGGCATTTGATCACGTACAGTCGAACTTCCTCCAACGGCCACCTTGCTACAATGGATAATTTTTTTTTGGCTCGGCGACGGTATGGTTCATACATTTACTTAAATTTCAACCTCTATACAATGGCCACCTCTCTACAACGCTGCTACAACGGCAACGGCCACTAAAATGCGTTTCAACTGCCAAAATAAACCTATGGACAGCGGCAAGCTTACAGCCGGGGTTAACAGTGCCTGTCGAATGATGTAAGCGCCCGGCGGGAAGGAACCCGCCTGATCGCAGGTTAAGAAAAACAAAGAGCTCATTTTTCTCCTTTAAGAATTTGAAAATATTTGAACAAGTAATAAAGCAATTGACGAATAAAGCATATGAAGAATTCTGACACCCTCCTTGATCTCCAGAACTCTTCATATCCTCCTGACTAAGTAGCCGCCGCCCGGTTATATATACTAAGAGTCTGTGCCGCGGAAAGAATACGCCTAAAACTGAGAGCTTCGAGGAAAAGATAATGTCCAATGACAAATATCCGAGCATGTTTTTAAAGTCATTTTTCGCAACGCGCTTCCGATACTCCCCAGTAATTCAGTCACGTGAGTTAAACTACTCACGTGCGAGCGAAAATATTTGCTGGTGTTAGTCCCCAGTTCTCCACAAACTCCAAAGCGGAGAGAAGCTTGGTACAGACCACATTCAACATGGCGGCCACAAGTGGAGAGGTTGTTTTCAGAGTTGGCGAGGTAAGAAATAACAGCTTAAATTATAACAGATTTTAACCTCTTACAGATAATCTTGCATCTGTGCTTGAATAAGAACAACACCGTTTTCGAGTTTCAATGTAGTCATGCAACTTACCTAATCCAATTTGTGCCATGGTTCAATTCCTATTCAGTTTGGAAAATGTTTTTTACGTAACACGTTTCTATAAACACTTGGACAGCTGAGGAAAAGATTCCTAGGTTTAGGAGAAAACTTGCCAAGCCAAATAAGTCAGGTTGCTTCTTCTTCTGAGAATATCAGCTCTTGTATTGAGTCTAGCGATGGACTTCTATGGTTTCTGAGGAAGAATGCAATTTGTATTTACAAAGAAAATGGCATTAGAACTGAAAAAAGGTCATACCATTCTGGGTGAATGAAGTGTTTTGTTATGCTACATGTTTGGTTCACATGTTTTTTAGGAGGCAGAGTGGCCGAGTGGTCAGCGTGTTGGACTCGTAATCCGGCGGTCCCGGGTTCGAGTCCTGCTCTGACCACTATCTGGATTTGTTTCTTGGTAGCCCCGAGTTCAAATCCTCAGCCACGCTTATAAATAGCCAACTGGTTGGCCTCCTGCCAGTTGGGATTCTTAACAATGTTATGTTGAATTTGAAATATTTGTTTCAGTTGTTTGCTTGGCCCCACTAGCACTTGTGCTATAAACACTGCCAAGGGTAAATAAAGGTCTTATTTATTTATTTATTTATTTATTTTATTAGGGAACTGGGATGAATCTAGGGGTTTGATCAAACTTAGTAAATTTACTTACTTAAACATGAGACATGTCTCATGTTTAAGTAAGTAAATTTACTAAGTTCGATCAAACCCCTAGATTCATCCCAGTTCCCTAATAAATGAAATAAATAAATAAGACCTTTATTTACCCTTAGCAGTGTTTATAGCACAAGTGCTAGTGGGGCCAAGCAAACAACTGAAACAAATATTTCAAATTCAACATAACATTGTTAAGAATCCCAACTGGCAGGAGGCCAACCAGTTGGCTATTTATAAGCGTGGCTGAGGATTTGAACTCGGGGCTACCAAGAAACAAATCCAGATAGTGGTCAGAGCAGGACTCGAACCCGGGACTGCCGGATTACGAGTCCAACACGCTGACCACTCGGCCACTCTGCCTCCTAAAAAACATGTGAACCAAACATGTAGCATAACAAAACACTTCATTCACCCAGAATGGTATGACCTTTTTTTCAGTTCTAATGCCATTTTCTTTGTAAATACAAATTGCATTCTTCCTTAGAAACCATAGAAGTCCATCGCTAGACTCAATACAAGAGCTGATATTCTCAGAAGAAGAAGCAACCTGACTTATTTGGCTTGGCAAGTTTTCTCCTAAACCTAGGAATCTTTTCCTCAGCTGTCCAAGTGTTTATAGAAACGTGTTACGTAAAAAACATTTTCCAAACTGAATAGGAATTGAACCATGGCACAAATTGGATTAGGTAAGTTGCATGACTACATTGAAACTCGAATGCCAGAAACCCCATTTCCAAGGACCTCAATTTTGAAGTTTTCTAGAGGAGAAATCCCCCAAACTTACCAACAAGGGACCACCTTTAAGGCCACCACACACTAGCTGACTTATCTGACAGTGACAACATGTTTTGGCCGGCCTTCTACTGTGTGGCGGACCAAGACAATTTGTCGGGGCTTAGGCATGTCTCAACTAATTACAAAATGTCATGAGAGTCACGTGAGTAGGATAGGTGCCATCTTGATTTTGGATGACTTGGCCGCAAGCCTCAACACGGCTGGTCACAACAAAAAATCGTTTAGTTTTCGGCAAGCTGATGGCCTGACAAATTTTAACCTGATATGACTCCGTCAAAAAAATCTGTTGTTCTACTACAAAAAATCGGCTAGTGTGCGGCAGCCTTTAGGGATCCACATCTTGAGCCCTTTTCATTAAAATCCTGTATCTGAACCAGGGGAGAGGGATTGGGGGGAGGTATTATAATTTCCGTTTTGTAACTCAAAGTTTGCCCAGATCTCATATCCCCTTTAGACAAAAATCCAATGCACTCTTAAATTGCTACAAAATAATATTCAAATTTCCTCCCAAATGGGCCAAGATGCCTGAAAACAGAAACTTTCAGCATTTTCCTGATCCTGTAAGATTTAACACCTTGTTTGGGAGACCAGGAGATTGAACCAGTATCTGGGGATACTCTGAGATAATAAGTGGAATTGCTATACATGACATGGTATTTATATGTTACCAAATTCCGAGAACTATTTGTAATATTCAAAGAAGTGCATGTCAATCGGTTTGAAGAATTGAATTTTTAATCTCAAGACTTCTATTCCTGTTGATTATTATATAGAATAACGACATTTCAGATATCTGGGATGACACTGCCTTGATAGAAGCATATGATCAAGCAATAAGTGCTATAAAGGTATTTAACTATTTATAGAACTCTTAGCTGTTTTATTACCAAGTGTTAATAAAATAAATAAATGTAAATTATAAAGGAAATAGAAAACATGATCCATGTTTCTATTGAGGTATAGAAACACAAGGGGAAGTAGGAGAGAACAAGAAATGCTGTGGGAATATACATGTAAGCGGACAGGTGATCGTTTCCACAACTTTTTCAAGTTCTCTCAAGCTTTCATGAGTGTTTCTATTAAACCATTAGATTATGGGTTGAGATTTCTATCATGTGTTTGTTGACAAGGGTACAACCGAGCTATCTTGCATAGAAATCTAAAGTGCATGATGTAAATATTGTTTTAGTATTAATCTACTAGTCATTCAAAACTTTATCTACACTCCAAATATGCCAAGAAGCGGCTGTCATTTTGTCAACAAGGGCACATTTTTGCTACGCTACTCACTATCTATCACAGAATGGATAATGAGTAGTGTAGCCAATCAGGGAATGATGTAACTGCATATTAAGTGGATTATATGAAATCTAATACAAACCAAAAAAGAAAGATTGAAGAATTTGTGTGGCTGCATCAAAGAAGAGTTTTGTACCATAGCCGACTTTCGATATATTAAAATTCAACATGGCAGCGAGGCTTAGAGGACACAAATAAAAGAAATGAAATGACCATGTTTATTCATTTCTTTTGTTTGTGTCCTCTAGGCCTCACTATCACGCTGAGTTTTGATATATCGAAAGTGGCCTATTGAGCTCATAGTTTTAAAACACTTTGCTTTATTGGGATTCTATAGACAACGTGTAATTGTTAGTGACTTTTAAAATGTTATGATCACAGACATTTATGGTATAAAAAAGTGTTCGCCAATTTGTTAAATATGACAGTTTGTGTGCAGACTTGGAATTATTAACCTTTCTGTGCAGTAATAAGAATCATTATATTGCTTGAGATCTTAGTTGTCTTTTTACTTTGTTTATAAACTAGAATGGAGGGAAAAATAGCAGCACAAAGACCAAGACTGGCGGCAAAAACAGGTATGGATACATTGAGCTTTGTTGGCATTCTATGCTCGTGTATTGTGGGCATTCAATGTTGTTGGACTGTAGATGTCCTTGGAGGGAATCCGGGGAAGCTTGTTGAAATATTTGAATTAAACTTCTTAAGGAGACCCATCTGGGTGTGGCTTGAATGAGTTTTATTTGAATTTCGAAAGATATCACTTTAAAACTGGACATGACAAATACCTTGCTGGCTAAAACTAGTCGTCTCTCATCTCATTACACCTTTAAGTGAGACGCCAAGCTGTCCTCCATTTGGAGGTCTTCCCCGGGGTCTAGGTGAATTTTTTCTTTCCCTTTCCTTTAATATGACTTAACTGATGAGTCCTGAACATGATCCTGTTAATCACATACTCAAGTGACTATGTCAAGTTATTCTAAATAACTATTAAACCAAAATTGAACATCTCAAAATGAGCAGGTTAATATATGTGAAATAATGTAACACGAGCGTAGGACCTAGAAAAAATCTTTAAGTCCCACTAGGATTTGAACCCATGACCTTCCGAACACTGGGCGGACGCTCTATCCACTGAGCTACGAGAACTCATGGAGAGCCAGGTCATTTAACTGAGTTCTTACATGACATGCGTCTTCTGCCTCCTGCAGGAATCAGCAGTGAATATGTGATAAATAGTGATAAATGAATGATGGTGAAGTGTGTGAAGTGAAGTGAATACTTTGTTTACCCTCGGATTGTAGAGTAGCTCCATATGAGCTAATATCTCCGAGCATTTCACAGTATAACAACCAAGGCCAGACCACAACACCGGGAACTTCATGCCCTACTCTTTACGATAAGCGTGTGGGTTCTTTTACGTCCCCAGCTAACCATAACATCGAAGATGCAGGAGACGGGGCCTACGGTTTATAGTCCTTATCCGAGAAGACCTGAACGTCTAACCATTTGCAGATATGATTACAAAGGCAGCACGTTCTCCTCAGTTATTTTAAGACCCTGAGTGTTGGTCCGGTCTGGGGCTTGAACCCTCGACCTCCCGCACAGCAGTCCGGCGCTCTACCAACTGAGCTAACCAGGCGGCAGTGAAATTGCAGCTCGGTAAATATATGTGAAATAATGTAACACAAGCGTAGGACCTAGAAAAAAATCTGAGTCCTGATAGGATTTGAACCCATGACCTTCCGAACACCGGGTGGACGCTCTATCCACTGAGCTACGAGAACTCATGGAGAGCCAGGTCATTTAACTGAGTTCTTACATGACGTGCGTCTCCTGCCTCCTGCAGGAATCAGCAGTGAATATGTGATAAATAGTGATAAATGAATGATGGTGAAATTGCAGCTCGGTAAATATAGAGCGTCCGCCTGGTGTTCGGAAGGTCATGGGTTGAAATCCTATCGGGACTCAGATTTTTCCTAGGTCCTACGCTCGTGTTACATTATTTCACATATATTTACCGAGCTGCAATTTCACCATCATTCATTTATCAGGTTAATATATGTTATGTACATGTACTGTACTAGTTATTAATGTCAAGGGTTGATTTGGGTGAATGTTAAATACATGATTGATAAATTGTTGTCATGGTAATGCTGTGATTTTTAAGAATTTGTTGCCTTCTTTTGTCAGGAAACAACAATCAACAAAGAAGAAAGATAAAAAGAAAGCAACAGAACAGGGACAAGAGGCAAGGGTATTTTATTGACGAATAGAAAGCTTCTTTCCTACATTTTGACAATATTTGTGAAAGTTTTGGAGAACATGAAATCTAGATCTTGTACTCAGCTTATTTAACAAACAGGAGTAAAAATACAGGGTTCGTACAGGTCATGGAAAACCTGGAAAGTCATGGAATTTTACAATTTCATTTTCCAGGCCTGGAAAGTCCTGAAATTTAGGTGTAGGTCATGGAAAGTCATGGAAAATCAGTATGTTTTCTATGAATGAATGGCATTAAGATCCAAAGTTGAAAAATTAATTGGCAAGTCCAAAAATCAAATGTAATTTCAGCTGAATAAATGATTCTTTTGACACTACTGCCGGAGGGAAATAGCTTAACTTAGGTCATGGAATATTTCAAAAAGTCATGAAAAAAGTCATGGAAAGTCATGGAATTTTGACAGGTCATAAGTGTACGAACCCTGAAATAGTAAAAAGATTGTCTGCCGTTTAGCCTAATGGCCTTATCTACAGTTCCTGTAATGTACAGATTAGGAGTTCTACTAATATGCAGCCCCTCCCTGGATGGGATGCTATTCCATTGCAGGGTTACCCTTAGCAGTTACTCCATTTGTACCTCTATTTGGCTTAACAGAGATGCTGTAAGAGTGAAGAATCTTGTTCAAGAACGCCATATTGCAAGAAATAAGAATCCATGGGCTTGAACCCGGGCTATTAATTTCAGGCTCCAATTCAATGAGCCAGTGCATGTGCCTACTGTGAATGTAAACATAAGACTAGAAAATAAAAGGAATGAATTCAAAATAGCCCAGACTAGTTTTAGGAATAGACTATTCCAGCATTCCACCTGTCAGTGTGTTAGAGCAATAGTAGCCAGCGGTGATAAGTAGTGTGAATTGCAGAACTCAGTTTTAACTTTGTAACTGTACTATTGATCGACTGGCCCACTTAGACTAGCATACATACATGTAGCTATCCGTGGGCCTGTCCAACTGTAAAATGTACCGTAGGTTTTATTAAGAAATTAAAAAATAAAAATGATGATAGCACCAGAGTGAGGTTGGGATGGACATTTTCATACATTTGTTGTACATATTTTTGTCCACCCTGACCTCAACTCGGCACCATTGGTTTGCTGGAATGTGGGAGAGGTCTATTGGAAAACATTGTGACCAAAAGCAACAAAATTGATGAAATTAATAACTTGAGGCTTTTTTGATCTTTTAGTGGCATGTTGGTGATAATTGCCGAGCTGTGTACTCTGAAGATGAGCTAATTTATGATGCTGTCATTATTTCACTGGATGCGAGTTCCAATACTTGTGTAGTGAGGTTCTGTGGCTATGGTAACAAGGAAGAACAAACCTTAGATGATCTTTTACCACCTTTATCTAAAAAAGATGGCAAGTCTCACAGACACAATGGAAACCAGTCAGGTTGGGCAGCATCTCCTGGACAACAGGTAATTTTATTAAAATTAAAAGCAATAAATTGCAACAAGAGCTACCAACAACTTTCAAATCGCTTTATCATAAGGTTGCTATTGGGTGCTTTCCATGAAAATCACGAAATTGTTGAATTCATGAAAAGTCAACTATTCAAATTCCAAGAGGAAAATAAAATTGCATGAAAATTCACTTGGTAATACAAGGCTGTTGCCTAACAATATTTCAAGGAGCCCAAAAGGGCAAAAGCCAAAAAGTTAGGAGCCCAACAGGTAATGTTTTGGGAGCTGCTGCAAAAATTTAGGCACCCAAAGGACTTTCTTGGGTGCCCCAGGCTGCTGGGCTCCTGTTAGGTAGCAGCCTTGTAATAAATTTATACATACCCTCGAGGTTGTCCTCTTTTTGCTAGAAATTCACGAAAATGCAGTTTCATTCATCAGTGAAAATTTCAAACCAGAATTTTTCATCGACCGGAAAGCATCTTATGTTGTTTTGAGGTCTTCCACTGATGGAATAGCCTCCCACGCAGACGTTTTTAGGCTTGTCACACATTCCTCCCCAGAAACAGCTGCTTAACGGACTGGTCACTTCCATTCGCTGGCAGTTAGCGTTTGCTTTGAATAGCCTGCATAGCAGGTGTTTCCAAGCGTGTATGAAGGAAACGAAACTGCATGGGAGAGAGTGCGAAAAATAAGTAGCAGAGGAAGGGGTGAGGCGAGTGAAGGAAACACCTGCAATCAATCCCAGACATTTTACCGAATGCCCTCAAACATGTCACATGAGAACCAATGATAATTAACTTCCTTTTGACAAGAGCCCAGCATGGGCTTGATAGAGTCTGCTAAAAGCATATAGAATGCGTAAATAGGCTTCCTTTTAATTGTTAGATCCGTCATTGTTCATGTAAAAAAGTCTGGAAATGGAGATACATGTTAAGGTGTGGGGGTCGCACTAGAGCAAAATTGTTTGTTTGGGTAAAAAAAAAATTAGGTCAAAATTGGAGCTTTTAATGCAACCCCTACAAGCAAAAATTGGAAAAATTTGTCAGTGAACCAAAAAGATCAAAGACACCATAGTGTATGGGTGGGGCAGGCAGTTTTTTTCAAAATGTCAACTGTGTGTTAATTTAAGAAAATTGATACACAGTATGCCGTCACAGGAAAGCGCACAAAAACCAAGAGGAAACATTGAGACGCTCAACATGGATAGTTGATCTGGTCTAAGCTCAATCAAACTGTGGAAGAAATTGACGTCTCTGTACAAGTATATGGCTTTCTCGAAGTGACAGCGGTCGGCTACGACGAAAAACCTGACAAAGATGGACAAAGTTGTGATATCCGTGATATTATGACAAGAAGGAACATACTAAAGCTTAACGCTTAAAATTGTGAGTCCACAACATTTTGACCACTGTGATGATGTGTATCATTGTCGACAAGAGTACAGACCATGCTAAAACACAATCATTTGATTTGTTAAATTCACTCCTTTGCCTGTTCTGGCACCACATCAGAGTCCAGCTTTCTACAGATAGGAAGAGAAGCTATGATTGTCTGACCGCCAACAAACGTAGGTGACCTGTCCATTGAGCAGACTTTCGTGGGGAGGAACATGTGATAAGCCTGAGAACGTCTTTGTGGGAGGCTAATAGGGACCTTGCGCATCTACGACGGCGACGGCGAGGACGACGCCTAGTAAAAAATGTGTTTTTATTTTACTTTGAAATTTCGCATTTATTGAGATCTATTCAGTGTGTTTGTTGGTATAAAACATGCCTCAGCTGAATATGCTATGAATGCATTCAGTTTCAAACAGAAATATGAAAAATTAGCCTTTGGGTTCACGTTCTCCAAACAACGCAGAATCTGGTCATTTCACGTTGTTGTTTTGCAGCGGACGGCAAAGAAATGTACCAAGAGTTATAATGCACGTGCACAGCTATTGTTCTGCTCATTAAACCTTTTGTTTGGTGACGTTCTCGTT
>JAHPZR010044144.1:0-24736 GCA_019787425.1 Platygyra sinensis
ACTGGATAGCGTTATCCAGCATTCGAACAAACGGGGCCTGATTAACTAGTGAAGGGTAAAATAGTTTTAAGTTTTGCGTTCGTCATTGCTCGGATTAGTTTAACAGTTAACCGAGAATTCATTTCTCCTCCTTAGGAAAGAGTTCCTGTATCAAGCTAGCTATTGTTACAATTTCCCTGCGTTTGAAATTTAAGAGAAAGTGGAATTGAAGGATGCAAGCCATTGAAAGAGAAAGGTTATTGACTTCTCAACACGCGGTTATTTATTATTTTACAATAGTTGTCTAATTTCTCTCGCGCTGATTGGCTCATTTTTATCATCAATGAGAGTGCAGACGGATAAAAGTTTAATTTACGCAAGCTTAAATTTAAGATCAACTTTCAGCGGTCAAATTGTCGACTTTTTAACCAATGAGATTTTATGGACATTTTTGAAAGCGAGGAAAGCTATTGACAATGCTCCTGTGATTTTAAATAAATTCACTTGTCTTTGTTTACGGCAAGTTTACAGTGTGTTTTTCAATTATTTATTCCGAGCATTTGACTATTTTGAGGTTTTGTCATTGCAAAAAACAAATCAGTTGACGGCAGTTTTTTTATGCGTCTGTCCTCTTAATAATGATAAATATCGTCATGACATTATCAAAGCTCACAGTAGAACCCACTCGCCTGCGGCTCGTGGTTCCACAGCCACTTTGACAATGTTATGACCCAATCAGTTTTTATCAATAACAGGGCAGACGCATAAAAAACTGATGTCAATTTGTTAACTCGACCACAGAGATCTTGATGAACGACAATCAGTGGATTACGATTCTTCCTAGAACTTAAAACGTAATAGTTAACACCTTTACCCCCCCCCCCCCCCAAAAAAAAAACGCACTTAAACTGGACTATCCGTGCTCACTGAAAGATGTCTCTTGTTACCAACTAACTTAGGAGTTGACACTATGATTTGCTTAGTAATTTGTTGCGATGAAAAGTGGGGCTCAGATCTACAAGAAACTGAAAATGACATGACAAAAGATGAAATATTTCAATTTCCCAAAATGTCAAGAACGATGTAATTGTAAAACAAATAAGAAACAAGCGTGTATAATTTCATCTAGTAAATCTGATAAGACTGGGAAAAAATAAAGTAGATGAGGCTTCACGAGGAAGTATTAAAACTACTGAGGTTGCAGTGCAAAAATTTCGGTAGGATTTCTGCATGTGATATGTTGAACTCTTGCATTATACCGTTAAATAACTGTGCTGAATTGTTTGCGCTGCAGAAGAGAAATCTTCCAGTAGATTTTTCTTAAGTCTGGAAAATATGGTAAATGTGGATTTTCCTTTTGAAAAGAGAGGGTATGGTTTAACTCCTGTCGCCAATCATACTTCAGAATTCTTGTGAAACTAAGCATTCGCACTCAGCAACGAATAAAAAACGTTACATATAAACACGTAATTAATCGTTTATTCATCTCAGAACAAAGAAAATAGATGTTCCTTCATACTAGCCAAAAAAAGGCTATTTTATCAACAAGCATTTTGTAATACGGGTGATTTGTGAATAAACAAACATCACTTGATTACTGATGTACATGATTAGAGGAGTGGTGCTTGAAATAAGTCGCAACTCTATTGTGAAAAATTCGTACTTGGACCTATTCGGTATGTTTTCACTGTGCGTATATTTGCAGTGGAAAGTTCATTTTATGCTTACTTCTGTAAGCTTGCCAGCAGTAAATATAGTTCTGTATCAGAGACCAAAAATTCTGATCATGAAGCCGATGTAGAAATGATTCTCAACCGAACGACTTTTCATCAGGTGAAAAATTTCAAATCAACCGTCCTCTCGAAATCCTTAGTATCAGAGAATATGATTCTCAAGTGAAGGTCAAAAATAACCTTGAAAACAGCAGCAAAATATACTTGAACAGAAAACGGTTAAGTTTCTTTATACTAAATGGTGAAATATTCTGAGCTCATCACGAAAAGCGACATTTTATCTCAGGGACAAAAATCATGAAGAATTAACTGAGCGACGAATGAAAACGACGAAACAACTCTTACTCCAGGCGCAAAGATTTATTCGAAACTGATTGGCCTCAAGAATATTGAGTTGAGTGACAAATCTAACAGCACAAAAATATCTTCATAAACGTTCGGTCTTTTTAGCGTTGAGTTTCGTAACATTGCAATTTGTAAACTTAAACTTCGATTGGTAGACGCTATAAAGTACACTATTCACGTCACATATGCGAACTAGCATTATGATATCATAAACATCTTCGTAAACTTTGCTAACGCAACTAAAGCAAAATAAATGAAATAAATAAATAACTTAACCGACCACTCCCCTTGGGGTTTTTCAGAGCCAATGGAAAACAAACAATGAAACAAATGAACATATAAAAAAAACATGGTTAAAAATCCCAACTGGCAGCAGACAGACCAGTTGACTATTTACAAACGTGATCAAGGAGAGTTGAACTCGGGGCTACCAAGAACAACACCAGCAACTAGTTCAGTGTTTGTTCTATGTGACTTGAACGGTAAAACTACATGCATACAATACAATGTCAGTTGTACTTACCACGCAAAAGTTGAAACCAAACTACTGAAGCTGATGAGCTATGATTCTTTGTATGGATTAAACGCCGCTATGGAGTTTATTTTATACAGTTTGCTTTGGAAAGTGAAAAGCTCGGAAATCCACGAGTCTTATGGCAAGGACTTCCTCTGAGATTTAATAAGAAAATGAAATGTAGTTTAATTTCATTTTCTGTAAACTATGAAGCAACAGCTTTTTATATTTTCTAGTCATGAATGCTTTATGTAAATACATCTCTGTTGCTGTGAAGAAGAAAACAAACGAAATGTTAAAAATTTCATGTTGTATGAGGAGACACAAGTCAAAAGCGAAATTTGTAATAGTCTCCAGGATTATTTTAGGAAAACCTGTGTCAAACGAACACGAAATATTTCCGGACAGAAAACAGTTTTCCGGTTTTTTTGTTTTTAATTAAAAGTGCCTATGAGGCGAATTTTTTTTCCACATGATTTTAAAATATAACGTTTCAAATAGACAATTCCAAAATTTGGGGTTTACCTCGGTGTAAAAACCTGTGAAGTTTTTCTATGTTTTTTAGCTATTGCTAGGGTTAGGGTCTATTATGTTGACTTCTTTGTTTTCTTTGTTTTACGTCACTGGTGAGTGTCACTGGTTTTTACACTGAGGATGAGCCAAACTTTGAGATGCCTACGATAAAAATTGTTGATTTTACGAGCGCGCAAACATGAGCTATTTTACCTTCAAAAATGGTCAGGAGACTGGACCCGAAATTATTGGGTTGTGACGTCAATTTGTGTGTTGAGGTTTGTTTACATCTTGCTTTTGAGGAGAAATTCAGAGATTAAGAAAATGTCAAGTGATTCTCAATCGAATGGATTCGCCAATTTATCGAGTGATTCCGACAAAGATATTATGGAGGAAGATGAGGAAGATGTTGAAAATATTCACGGCCAAATAACGCCAGTTTTCTATATTTTCTAATCATAAATACTTGTCGTAAATAAATTTCTGTCTCTGGTACGAAGAAAACAAACGAAATGTTAATTATTTCACGTTGTATGACGAGACAGAAGTCAAAAGCGAAATTGTAATAGTCACGAGAATTATTTTTGGAAAAACCTGTGCAAACGAACACGAAAGATTTCCGGACAGAACACAGTTTTCCATTTTTTTGATTCCTCAGAAATAAAACTTGCCGTTGAGTTTTGTAAAACTTTCCCTGAATGTTCTCTAGCAAGCACTGTTTCGAAACAAACAATAAAATTGATTTAAGTCACCATGCTCGCTTAAGAGACGTGATGGGCCAATCCTGTACTCGTGCAAATCAGGCGCGTTACTCATCGGTCCACGTTACATTTTGTGATAGCTGGAAGCATAGTTTATTAAACTGATACTTTAGAAAAAACTTGAGAGGTAGAAAGTGTCGAGCATATGAAACAATATCATATATACTTTGTGAAAAAATCACACCACCAGCGTTCGCATAGTCGTTGTTTTCGCGATCATAATTTGCATTCCATAAAACGGTTTTGTACACTATTACTATGCGATAAAGAAATATATGTCACCATTCTCGTTTAAAAGAAAACGAGCATTTATTTCACTATCGAGCTTAGCTTGAGGGGAATTTCTTTCGTTGTGTACGTGCACGCGCTGATGGATAGTTTTGTATCCGGTATTATTTTTTTTTTGTTTCATCCTATTCAAATAACGTCAAGTAGATTGAAAACTGAAATATTCGCCAAGGCGGGTTTTGCCTTTTACGGAAAACGTAGGCATTAATTATATCTTGAACGTAAACAACCCTTTAGTGCGTATCGAACCAAAATACTCAGAAAATGGTAACATGTTCATTTTCATTGCTAAGTTTCATAAGGATTGAATGATTCAGCAGAGTGTGGAACGTTATGAAGCACATTTCAGTTTTTGCAGGAATCAGATTACAATTTTGCGTCAGGCTGTCAAAGACATCTGATCAGCTAAGGCCATTGTTTTCTCATAAAAAGATTTTGTCTCCAAGCGCTATTACTGAAATTTTTAGCGTCTCATTACTATGAGCTGTGTTTAGTTTGGAGGAAACATTGGGAAAGGGCGAAAAGCAAAGTAAATATTATTCGTGGTGTAAATCCTTAATTGCAACTGCAGTCTTACAATCACCTGGAACAAAACGAAAAGTATTGATTTGCTTTTTCTTCAAAGCCAAATCGTCAAATTATCCACAGTTTGTTGGTGAAATTTTTATAGTAAAGTTTAGGCCTGGTTCATACGTCGCATTTCTGCCGTGTCGAATGCAATTCAAACAAAAGACAATGAAGCTAATCATCTCATTATCTATTGCATCAATTGCATTCGACACGGCAGCCTTGAAATGCAACGTATGAACCGGGCCTTAGTTTACAGATGCGGTAACCCATGAGTCCCGTTCAAAAACTGAGAAGAATAAAAAGCCTCCAGAGTTCAGAAAAATATATATCATGTGTAGTAATCATCATCACAACATGGTGTTGTGCACCAACAGTGCGAGAATTCGTTCCCATAACAAAAGTAGAGCACCAGAGGCCAAGTTGTTAACCCACCGCCGCCTGGCCAGTGTAAAGGGAATGCCCTCCACATTGGTGGGCGCCACCGTCAAAGCCTGTTTTGGAGTTTCATATTTGGAGCAGCCGTTACAGTGTCACAACCTTCTATGTCCAATAAGTAGCTGTAATATCTAACTATAACATTTACTCACTGTGGAATAATTTTGGTAATTTTTATTTTTGGAAACTTCTAACCATGCGCGAAAATAACAAAAGCGAAACCCTCACGAAAATATTAGGCATTAGCGTCAATAAAGCATTCTACTTGGACGAATTTCATTATGAATGAAGCTATATTTGGCCAACGAAAATTCTACATAGCAAAGGTGAAATTATGACTTCCTGCCCTAAAATTTACGTACTGTCATTACATACAACTATTTTGATAATACATAGATTTAGCCAAGCCTAAAAGCGGAGCGCCTGGGCCGGGTTGTTCAAAGCCCGATTAAGCGAAAATTTTAATTTGAGTTTTGTAACTTTGCAGTGAAGTTTTTTGCATATTGTTCTACCTTCTGTTTTGAGTTTGAATAATCGTAAAATACACAAAACAAACCAGTGAAAACATTCGTGTGCAAGAAATATTTATACTTCTATAATTTTTAATCCTGGGTTAGCGTTAACCGGCTTGAGGCGAATTACATTACGGACGAACGAACTGGACGCGTGAAGTCCCGAAGTCTTTCTCGCCAAAACGAATTCTCGAATTTCAAACCAAAAGTTAAGACGCCCACTTTGTACGTTGCACATGCAACGAAAATAGCTTCGGCTAATAACCCCTACAGGTCGAAACAGCCTTCCATTCTTTCAGTTTGGACTCTATCATATTTTCCCGTTACGCCTTCAACGCAGTATATCCTTACATCATTGTTTTCCGTCTATTCTATTTTTGAGTGATCAGATCTTTTACAGATCTACGTAAACCGGCAGCAGTTTCGTTTGGGGTCCTTTGCATCATTGCGTTTCGATAACCCCCACCTCGACCTTGACTATTCTGGATATCGCAAAAACTCGGCATCCAATAGTTATTTGATGAAACAATTTTCTACGTGCTGCTAAATTCATAACTGTTTCTAAACATCTGTGCAAGACACCTATTTCAGACAATAGAGACCGTAACTACAAAATGTAAAATCTTACTTCGGAAGGTGAAACCACCAATCAGTCGGTAAGGGACTTCTCCAACCATGCTAAATTTCACCGTTTTAAAATCATCTGTTTGTATATACCACATCCGAGGGGGTAGGGATGGGTACTCCCTGATATGAGCTACATAGGTTTATGCGGCCCCAAAAGGGTGTGTCTTTTTTGCCGTTTTGGCCACAAATAGGGTATCGATTTAGGCCTTTTTACACCCTAGTTTTGAATTCGCTATGCTTTTTAAAGGATCTACTTCAGCATTTTCGATAAGACCATCAACAAAAGCCCTTCACAATGCCTTTAACATCGGTCTGAGTTAAGGAACTAATTACAGGGAAGGTCTAAAACAGGGTATTGATTTAAGTTTCGGCCTTAAAAAGGTTATAAAATTCTCCGTCAGGTCATAAAAAAGGGTGGAAAAAATCACAGGTTTTGGGAAGCGGCCCCACACCCCTACCCGATGTTTCTGGGATTACTGCCCAGGGTATACCAAACAAGGAAATGGTGCTTTTAACGTGTTCTGATTGGTTAATTCCAAAAGAAGGTGATTGGCAAAGTTCACCTTCGAACACATGAACAGAAACAAAATGGCTTCCTGACCATCAGTCGGTTTATTGTCAGTAATAAAGTAGTTTTTTGGTCCGCTAGTTATTCAGTCTTGTGTGGTTAATTCTAAAATAAGAATAATTGTCGATAATTATCTCTGTTTTGAAGACTTTCCCGTCTCGGAACCTTGTTAACCAGTACGCCTGAGGCGAACTCCACGGCGGTCAAAAGGGAAACATTATCGGTATTTCGTGACAGTTCATTGCACAATGCAGCATCTCACTTGGGAAAATGAAACCACGGAAACAATTGGCGAGGGACTTTCCCAATCCTGCCATCATGATTTCGTTACGTAAGCAACATCTGTTAGTACACGGCTCAAATATCAACATTTTTTTCGTACTTTTTATATAAGCCCCCCTAAAAACCCTCCGTAGGTAATTTATTAAAATTATGTAAAAATGCAAAGTTTAATAATCCGCTGCAAATTTGTGAATAAATGGGACATCAAAATGGTCAATTGTAGTAACAGAATGTAGGAATTCCCTTCGGAAAGTGAAACCACGAAAACAGTCGGCGAGGGACTTTCCCAACACTCTCTTATTTCGTCACGTAAGCAGCCATTTAGCATTTGTTACCACATGGTTCATACAGACGTAGGTCAGAACATAGTTAATAGAGGGGAATGGTTATGGAACTCAACAAAGTTCTTTGTTGTATGTTTTTGTTCTCTTTTTTTGGCCTTGACTGTGCACAAAACACAATAGTTGTTTACCACTGACCGAGGAACTGACTAATCAACAGAAACGTTTTGATTACGTAATTCATGCATAGTGTATGACGGTAAAACGAATCATTAATTGTGCACGGTCGGGGACCTTCAACCATAAATCTTGATAACTTCGTTTGCTTTTTTGATGTCTGCTGGGCTTCATAACCATTCCCCTCTGTTAACTATGGTTAGTTCCTTCTCTCAAGGACTGTTCAAAGACTTTTCAAGGACTATTCACCAATGTTCAAGGACTCGTTACTAAGCATTTTTAAAATTTTTTTCTAGTCGCAGTCGAATTTTGTATTTGTTCCGTCCCGAGTAAAACATGTTTGATTTTCTCTTTTCCTTGTAAGCTCTCTGAGGAAATATCCTAGCATTTACCACATCTCACTACACCCATCAATGCCTCCTCATGGGTCATCACTTTGTCGTGGTAGTGAGGCTTGTGGGGTTCAATGATATGACTTCCAGAGCTATGGTGGCTGGGAACTGGGTCCCTGGCAGTTTAACCTTGCCGAATTCACTACTTGCACAATACCATAATGCACCTCTTTAACCCCCCAAAAATTTTGCATACTCATTGTTTGAGGGAACAGGTAACAGGTAAAACCTACCAATTGGGTAGCTGGGTTCGGCTTGGTATAATCATCATCATCGTGGGTGGTAGGGGGGAGAGGAAGATTGATTCACACAGCTGGCTTCCTGCAAATATCTTTTCCCGGAACTGAGGGATAGAACACATTTCACCCCGCTATCGAGTAATGTGTCAGTCAAATAGAGACATTGGCATCCCCCGAGGGGCGGAATTTGAATTTGTAAGTTGATGACACAGAAGTAAAAAATTTGACGATATATGGGATGGGTAGGGGGAATTTGAACAAGTGAAGCGTTTCAGAAGGTATTGAGAGACAACACTGTCTTTTTATTCATTGCGGATCAAAATGTTTAAAAACGTTTGTACGGTGTTTGAAGGTAAATATCAAGAATATTGCAATTTGTCTCATTTGTGAAAATCTAGTCACTTCTTTCCGTCGATATTCTGTCTTTGTTCCGGGCTGGGGCATTTGATCACGTACAGTCGAACTTCCTCCAACGGCCACCTTGCTACAATGGATAATTTTTTTTTGGCTCGGCGACGGTATGGTTCATACATTTACTTAAATTTCAACCTCTATACAATGGCCACCTCTCTACAACGCTGCTACAACGGCAACGGCCACTAAAATGCGTTTCAACTGCCAAAATAAACCTATGGACAGCGGCAAGCTTACAGCCGGGGTTAACAGTGCCTGTCGAATGATGTAAGCGCCCGGCGGGAAGGAACCCGCCTGATCGCAGGTTAAGAAAAACAAAGAGCTCATTTTTCTCCTTTAAGAATTTGAAAATATTTGAACAAGTAATAAAGCAATTGACGAATAAAGCATATGAAGAATTCTGACACCCTCCTTGATCTCCAGAACTCTTCATATCCTCCTGACTAAGTAGCCGCCGCCCGGTTATATATACTAAGAGTCTGTGCCGCGGAAAGAATACGCCCTAAAACTGAGAGCTTCGAGGAAAAGATAATGTCCAATGACAAATATCCGAGCATGTTTTTAAAGTCATTTTTCGCAACGCGCTTCCGATACTCCCCAGTAATTCAGTCACGTGAGTTAAACTACTCACGTGCGAGCGAAAATATTTGCTGGTGTTAGTCCCCAGTTCTCCACAAACTCCAAAGCGGAGAGAAGCTTGGTACAGACCACATTCAACATGGCGGCCACAAGTGGAGAGGTTGTTTTCAGAGTTGGCGAGGTAAGAAATAACAGCTTAAATTATAACAGATTTTAACCTCTTACAGATAATCTTGCATCTGTGCTTGAATAAGAACAACACCGTTTTCGAGTTTCAATGTAGTCATGCAACTTACCTAATCCAATTTGTGCCATGGTTCAATTCCTATTCAGTTTGGAAAATGTTTTTTACGTAACACGTTTCTATAAACACTTGGACAGCTGAGGAAAAGATTCCTAGGTTTAGGAGAAAACTTGCCAAGCCAAATAAGTCAGGTTGCTTCTTCTTCTGAGAATATCAGCTCTTGTATTGAGTCTAGCGATGGACTTCTATGGTTTCTGAGGAAGAATGCAATTTGTATTTACAAAGAAAATGGCATTAGAACTGAAAAAAGGTCATACCATTCTGGGTGAATGAAGTGTTTTGTTATGCTACATGTTTGGTTCACATGTTTTTTAGGAGGCAGAGTGGCCGAGTGGTCAGCGTGTTGGACTCGTAATCCGGCGGTCCCGGGTTCGAGTCCTGCTCTGACCACTATCTGGATTTGTTTCTTGGTAGCCCCGAGTTCAAATCCTCAGCCACGCTTATAAATAGCCAACTGGTTGGCCTCCTGCCAGTTGGGATTCTTAACAATGTTATGTTGAATTTGAAATATTTGTTTCAGTTGTTTGCTTGGCCCCACTAGCACTTGTGCTATAAACACTGCCAAGGGTAAATAAAGGTCTTATTTATTTATTTATTTATTTATTTTATTAGGGAACTGGGATGAATCTAGGGGTTTGATCAAACTTAGTAAATTTACTTACTTAAACATGAGACATGTCTCATGTTTAAGTAAGTAAATTTACTAAGTTCGATCAAACCCCTAGATTCATCCCAGTTCCCTAATAAATGAAATAAATAAATAAGACCTTTATTTACCCTTAGCAGTGTTTATAGCACAAGTGCTAGTGGGGCCAAGCAAACAACTGAAACAAATATTTCAAATTCAACATAACATTGTTAAGAATCCCAACTGGCAGGAGGCCAACCAGTTGGCTATTTATAAGCGTGGCTGAGGATTTGAACTCGGGGCTACCAAGAAACAAATCCAGATAGTGGTCAGAGCAGGACTCGAACCCGGGACTGCCGGATTACGAGTCCAACACGCTGACCACTCGGCCACTCTGCCTCCTAAAAAACATGTGAACCAAACATGTAGCATAACAAAACACTTCATTCACCCAGAATGGTATGACCTTTTTTTTCAGTTCTAATGCCATTTTCTTTGTAAATACAAATTGCATTCTTCCTTAGAAACCATAGAAGTCCATCGCTAGACTCAATACAAGAGCTGATATTCTCAGAAGAAGAAGCAACCTGACTTATTTGGCTTGGCAAGTTTTCTCCTAAACCTAGGAATCTTTTCCTCAGCTGTCCAAGTGTTTATAGAAACGTGTTACGTAAAAAACATTTTCCAAACTGAATAGGAATTGAACCATGGCACAAATTGGATTAGGTAAGTTGCATGACTACATTGAAACTCGAATGCCAGAAACCCCATTTCCAAGGACCTCAATTTTGAAGTTTTCTAGAGGAGAAATCCCCCAAACTTACCAACAAGGGACCACCTTTAAGGCCACCACACACTAGCTGACTTATCTGACAGTGACAACATGTTTTGGCCGGCCTTCTACTGTGTGGCGGACCAAGACAATTTGTCGGGGCTTAGGCATGTCTCAACTAATTACAAAATGTCATGAGAGTCACGTGAGTAGGATAGGTGCCATCTTGATTTTGGATGACTTGGCCGCAAGCCTCAACACGGCTGGTCACAACAAAAAATCGTTTAGTTTTCGGCAAGCTGATGGCCTGACAAATTTTAACCTGATATGACTCCGTCAAAAAAATCTGTTGTTCTACTACAAAAAATCGGCTAGTGTGCGGCAGCCTTTAGGGATCCACATCTTGAGCCCTTTTCATTAAAATCCTGTATCTGAACCAGGGGAGAGGGATTGGGGGGAGGTATTATATTTCCGTTTTGTAACTCAAAGTTTGCCCAGATCTCATATCCCCTTTAGACAAAAATCCAATGCACTCTTAAATTGCTACAAAATAATATTCAAATTTCCTCCCAAATGGGCCAAGATGCCTGAAAACAGAAACTTTCAGCATTTTCCTGATCCTGTAAGATTTAACACCTTGTTTGGGAGACCAGGAGATTGAACCAGTATCTGGGGATACTCTGAGATAATAAGTGGAATTGCTATACATGACATGGTATTTATATGTTACCAAATTCCGAGAACTATTTGTAATATTCAAAGAAGTGCATGTCAATCGGTTTGAAGAATTGAATTTTTAATCTCAAGACTTCTATTCCTGTTGATTATTATATAGAATAACGACATTTCAGATATCTGGGATGACACTGCCTTGATAGAAGCATATGATCAAGCAATAAGTGCTATAAAGGTATTTAACTATTTATAGAACTCTTAGCTGTTTTATTACCAAGTGTTAATAAAATAAATAAATGTAAATTATAAAGGAAATAGAAAACATGATCCATGTTTCTATTGAGGTATAGAAACACAAGGGGAAGTAGGAGAGAACAAGAAATGCTGTGGGAATATACATGTAAGCGGACAGGTGATCGTTTCCACAACTTTTTCAAGTTCTCTCAAGCTTTCATGAGTGTTTCTATTAAACCATTAGATTATGGGTTGAGATTTCTATCATGTGTTTGTTGACAAGGGTACAACCGAGCTATCTTGCATAGAAATCTAAAGTGCATGATGTAAATATTGTTTTAGTATTAATCTACTAGTCATTCAAAACTTTATCTACACTCCAAATATGCCAAGAAGCGGCTGTCATTTTGTCAACAAGGGCACATTTTTGCTACGCTACTCACTATCTATCACAGAATGGATAATGAGTAGTGTAGCCAATCAGGGAATGATGTAACTGCATATTAAGTGGATTATATGAAATCTAATACAAACCAAAAAGAAAGATTGAAGAATTTGTGTGGCTGCATCAAAGAAGAGTTTTGTACCATAGCCGACTTTCGATATATTAAAATTCAACATGGCAGCGAGGCTTAGAGGACACAAATAAAAGAAATGAAATGACCATGTTTATTCATTTCTTTTGTTTGTGTCCTCTAGGCCTCACTATCACGCTGAGTTTTGATATATCGAAAGTGGCCTATTGAGCTCATAGTTTTAAAACACTTTGCTTTATTGGGATTCTATAGACAACGTGTAATTGTTAGTGACTTTTAAAATGTTATGATCACAGACATTTATGGTATAAAAAAGTGTTCGCCAATTTGTTAAATATGACAGTTTGTGTGCAGACTTGGAATTATTAACCTTTCTGTGCAGTAATAAGAATCATTATATTGCTTGAGATCTTAGTTGTCTTTTTACTTTGTTTATAAACTAGAATGGAGGGAAAAATAGCAGCACAAAGACCAAGACTGGCGGCAAAAACAGGTATGGATACATTGAGCTTTGTTGGCATTCTATGCTCGTGTATTGTGGGCATTCAATGTTGTTGGACTGTAGATGTCCTTGGAGGGAATCCGGGGAAGCTTGTTGAAATATTTGAATTAAACTTCTTAAGGAGACCCATCTGGGTGTGGCTTGAATGAGTTTTATTTGAATTTCGAAAGATATCACTTTAAAACTGGACATGACAAATACCTTGCTGGCTAAAACTAGTCGTCTCTCATCTCATTACACCTTTAAGTGAGACGCCAAGCTGTCCTCCATTTGGAGGTCTTCCCGGGGTCTAGGTGAATTTTTTCTTTCCCTTTCCTTTAATATGACTTAACTGATGAGTCCTGAACATGATCCTGTTAATCACATACTCAAGTGACTATGTCAAGTTATTCTAAATAACTATTAAACCAAAATTGAACATCTCAAAATGAGCAGGTTAATATATGTGAAATAATGTAACACGAGCGTAGGACCTAGAAAAATCTTTAAGTCCCACTAGGATTTGAACCCATGACCTTCCGAACACTGGGCGGACGCTCTATCCACTGAGCTACGAGAACTCATGGAGAGCCAGGTCATTTAACTGAGTTCTTACATGACATGCGTCTTCTGCCTCCTGCAGGAATCAGCAGTGAATATGTGATAAATAGTGATAAATGAATGATGGTGAAGTGTGTGAAGTGAAGTGAATACTTTGTTTACCCTCGGATTGTAGAGTAGCTCCATATGAGCTAATATCTCCGAGCATTTCACAGTATAACAACCAAGGCCAGACCACAACACCGGGAACTTCATGCCCTACTCTTTACGATAAGCGTGTGGGTTCTTTTACGTCCCCAGCTAACCATAACATCGAAGATGCAGGAGACGGGGCCTACGGTTTATAGTCCTTATCCGAGAAGACCTGAACGTCTAACCATTTGCAGATATGATTACAAAGGCAGCACGTTCTCCTCAGTTATTTTAAGACCCTGAGTGTTGGTCCGGTCTGGGGCTTGAACCCTCGACCTCCCGCACAGCAGTCCGGCGCTCTACCAACTGAGCTAACCAGGCGGCAGTGAAATTGCAGCTCGGTAAATATATGTGAAATAATGTAACACAAGCGTAGGACCTAGAAAAAAATCTGAGTCCTGATAGGATTTGAACCCATGACCTTCCGAACACCGGGTGGACGCTCTATCCACTGAGCTACGAGAACTCATGGAGAGCCAGGTCATTTAACTGAGTTCTTACATGACGTGCGTCTCCTGCCTCCTGCAGGAATCAGCAGTGAATATGTGATAAATAGTGATAAATGAATGATGGTGAAATTGCAGCTCGGTAAATATAGAGCGTCCGCCTGGTGTTCGGAAGGTCATGGGTTGAAATCCTATCGGGACTCAGATTTTTCCTAGGTCCTACGCTCGTGTTACATTATTTCACATATATTTACCGAGCTGCAATTTCACCATCATTCATTTATCAGGTTAATATATGTTATGTACATGTACTGTACTAGTTATTAATGTCAAGGGTTGATTTGGGTGAATGTTAAATACATGATTGATAAATTGTTGTCATGGTAATGCTGTGATTTTTAAGAATTTGTTGCCTTCTTTTGTCAGGAAACAACAATCAACAAAGAAGAAAGATAAAAAGAAAGCAACAGAACAGGGACAAGAGGCAAGGGTATTTTATTGACGAATAGAAAGCTTCTTTCCTACATTTTGACAATATTTGTGAAAGTTTTGGAGAACATGAAAATCTAGATCTTGTACTCAGCTTATTTAACAAACAGGAGTAAAAATACAGGGTTCGTACAGGTCATGGAAAACCTGGAAAGTCATGGAATTTTACAATTTCATTTTCCAGGCCTGGAAAGTCCTGAAATTTAGGTGTAGGTCATGGAAAGTCATGGAAAATCAGTATGTTTTCTATGAATGAATGGCATTAAGATCCAAAGTTGAAAAATTAATTGGCAAGTCCAAAAATCAAATGTAATTTCAGCTGAATAAATGATTCTTTTGACACTACTGCCGGAGGGAAATAGCTTAACTTAGGTCATGGAATATTTCAAAAAGTCATGAAAAAAGTCATGGAAAGTCATGGAATTTTGACAGGTCATAAGTGTACGAACCCTGAAATAGTAAAAAGATTGTCTGCCGTTTAGCCTAATGGCCTTATCTACAGTTCCTGTAATGTACAGATTAGGAGTTCTACTAATATGCAGCCCCTCCCTGGATGGGATGCTATTCCATTGCAGGGTTACCCTTAGCAGTTACTCCATTTGTACCTCTATTTGGCTTAACAGAGATGCTGTAAGAGTGAAGAATCTTGTTCAAGAACGCCATATTGCAAGAAATAAGAATCCATGGGCTTGAACCCGGGCTATTAATTTCAGGCTCCAATTCAATGAGCCAGTGCATGTGCCTACTGTGAATGTAAACATAAGACTAGAAAATAAAAGGAATGAATTCAAAATAGCCCAGACTAGTTTTAGGAATAGACTATTCCAGCATTCCACCTGTCAGTGTGTTCGAGCAATAGTAGCCAGCGGTGATAAGTAGTGTGAATTGCAGAACTCAGTTTTAACTTTGTAACTGTACTATTGATCGACTGGCCCACTTAGACTAGCATACATACATGTAGCTATCCGTGGGCCTGTCCAACTGTAAAATGTACCGTAGGTTTTATTAAGAAATTAAAAAATAAAAATGATGATAGCACCAGAGTGAGGTTGGGATGGACATTTTCATACATTTGTTGTACATATTTTTGTCCACCCTGACCTCAACTCGGCACCATTGGTTTGCTGGAATGTGGGAGAGGTCTATTGGAAAACATTGTGACCAAAAGCAACAAAATTGATGAAATTAATAACTTGAGGCTTTTTTGATCTTTTAGTGGCATGTTGGTGATAATTGCCGAGCTGTGTACTCTGAAGATGAGCTAATTTATGATGCTGTCATTATTTCACTGGATGCGAGTTCCAATACTTGTGTAGTGAGGTTCTGTGGCTATGGTAACAAGGAAGAACAAACCTTAGATGATCTTTTACCACCTTTATCTAAAAAAGATGGCAAGTCTCACAGACACAATGGAAACCAGTCAGGTTGGGCAGCATCTCCTGGACAACAGGTAATTTTATTAAAATTAAAAGCAATAAATTGCAACAAGAGCTACCAACAACTTTCAAATCGCTTTATCATAAGGTTGCTATTGGGTGCTTTCCATGAAAATCACGAAATTGTTGAATTCATGAAAAGTCAACTATTCAAATTCCAAGAGGAAAATAAAATTGCATGAAAATTCACTTGGTAATACAAGGCTGTTGCCTAACAATATTTCAAGGAGCCCAAAAGGGCAAAAGCCAAAAAGTTAGGAGCCCAACAGGTAATGTTTTGGGAGCTGCTGCAAAAATTTAGGCACCCAAAGGACTTTCTTGGGTGCCCCAGGCTGCTGGGCTCCTGTTAGGTAGCAGCCTTGTAATAAATTTATACATACCCTCGAGGTTGTCCTCTTTTTGCTAGAAATTCACGAAAATGCAGTTTCATTCATCAGTGAAAATTTCAAACCAGAATTTTTCATCGACCGGAAAGCATCTTATGTTGTTTTGAGGTCTTCCACTGATGGAATAGCCTCCCACGCAGACGTTTTTAGGCTTGTCACACATTCCTCCCCAGAAACAGCTGCTTAACGGACTGGTCACTTCCATTCGCTGGCAGTTAGCGTTTGCTTTGAATAGCCTGCATAGCAGGTGTTTCCAAGCGTGTATGAAGGAAACGAAACTGCATGGGAGAGAGTGCGAAAAATAAGTAGCAGAGGAAGGGGTGAGGCGAGTGAAGGAAACACCTGCAATCAATCCCAGACATTTTACCGAATGCCCTCAAACATGTCACATGAGAACCAATGATAATTAACTTCCTTTTGACAAGAGCCCAGCATGGGCTTGATAGAGTCTGCTAAAAGCATATAGAATGCGTAAATAGGCTTCCTTTTAATTGTTAGATCCGTCATTGTTCATGTAAAAAAGTCTGGAAATGGAGATACATGTTAAGGTGTGGGGGTCGCACTAGAGCAAAATTGTTTGTTTGGGTAAAAAAAAAATTAGGTCAAAATTGGAGCTTTTAATGCAACCCCTACAAGCAAAAATTGGAAAAATTTGTCAGTGAACCAAAAGATCAAAGACACCATAGTGTATGGGTGGGGCAGGCAGTTTTTTTCAAAATGTCAACTGTGTGTTAATTTAAGAAAATTGATACACAGTATGCCGTCACAGGAAAGCGCACAAAAACCAAGAGGAAACATTGAGACGCTCAACATGGATAGTTGATCTGGTCTAAGCTCAATCAAACTGTGGAAGAAATTGACGTCTCTGTACAAGTATATGGCTTTCTCGAAGTGACAGCGGTCGGCTACGACGAAAAACCTGACAAAGATGGACAAAGTTGTGATATCCGTGATATTATGACAAGAAGGAACATACTAAAGCTTAACGCTTAAAATTGTGAGTCCACAACATTTTGACCACTGTGATGATGTGTATCATTGTCGACAAGAGTACAGACCATGCTAAAACACAATCATTTGATTTGTTAAATTCACTCCTTTGCCTGTTCTGGCACCACATCAGAGTCCAGCTTTCTACAGATAGGAAGAGAAGCTATGATTGTCTGACCGCCAACAAACGTAGGTGACCTGTCCATTGAGCAGACTTTCGTGGGGAGGAACATGTGATAAGCCTGAGAACGTCTTTGTGGGAGGCTAATAGGGACCTTGCGCATCTACGACGGCGACGGCGAGGACGACGCCTAGTAAAAAATGTGTTTTTATTTTACTTTGAAATTTCGCATTTATTGAGATCTATTCAGTGTGTTTGTTGGTATAAAAACATGCCTCAGCTGAATATGCTATGAATGCATTCAGTTTCAAACAGAAATATGAAAAATTAGCCTTTGGGTTCACGTTCTCCAAACAACGCAGAATCTGGTCATTTCACGTTGTTGTTTTGCAGCGGACGGCAAAGAAATGTACCAAGAGTTATAATGCACGTGCACAGCTATTGTTCTGCTCATTAAACCTTTTGTTTGGTGACGTTCTCGTTCCCGTTGCCATCGTGTTTCTCATAAGGTCCCTATTAATGGAGTAGACCCTCAACAACTCTCAAATCAGCAACCAGACACATCTTTGACTAACAAATCTAACGAATCTGCAATGCTGGTGCTTGTTTATATTCAGATAACGCTAAGGGTAAAAGTTCATGAAAAATTGAACCTTTATTTTCAATTGGAACTTTTAAGTGAGATGAGGTAGATCCAACTCTTTAGGCCTAGAAAATTTGTTTAATGTGTAATTCAAAGCCACAACTTTATCTTTTTTGAACCCTACATCAGGATTATAGTCTGTGGCAAGAGTCAATTTACCACATGTATTTTGAGACAAGTTTTGAAGTACTTTCAGCAAAATCCCTTTTAACAGATAATTTTTAAAATTTTGCTTAGAGTGGAGATAATGACATGGACTGGACTTCAGGAACTCAGTCACCAGTCAGATGGCAGGTCAGCGACTTGTGCCTTGCCCCTGAACAGCCAAGTCAGCACCTCCATGAGGCAGTCATCAACTCATTTCCGACGGCATACACG
This sequence comes from Platygyra sinensis, assembly GCA_019787425.1. Classification (NCBI taxonomy): domain Eukaryota; kingdom Metazoa; phylum Cnidaria; class Anthozoa; order Scleractinia; family Merulinidae; genus Platygyra; species Platygyra sinensis. The sequence goes on from JAHPZR010044144.1 coordinate 18,482, forward strand.
TGTAAGGTCACTTTCCTTAGATCCAGGCAAAGGTTAGATTGTAATAAATACATTTATAAATTAAAGTAAGGTTAGAGTTCACCTTTCTCTTGTCAAGTGTGGAAAAGTAGTAGGTTTTTCCATTAATACGCTGTACTATTGGCTCAAAAACTTGACCGTGCCACGTTTTCATCCAAGTAAGACCGACCAAACGCAGTTGTGACTCACTTGCACCTGTTTTCTGAGCTAAGCATATTTCCAGTTTTGATTGGTTCACTGGATTGTCTTGTTTATGATTGGCTTAATTCATGAGTGAGTGTTGGTTTTATGATACTCAATTGAAGAAGGAAATTAACAAAACAAAAAATTTTATTATCTTAACGATATTTTATTCTTTGGTTTAGGCCTATTTTTGATTGAGGGTTCACTCAAAAATTAAAGTCACTGTCCCTCAATTTACAATGGCAGGGGCGGATCTAGAGGGAAGGTGCAGGAGGTGTGCACTTCCCCTGAGATGAAGCCTTCTTCTTCGTATTTGCTTTTAAAATTTGTTTACCTCACCGATCAGTGATGTCATTGCTTAGAGGTGCACCCCCTCCTAAGAAAAATCCTGGATAGTGACGTCATTCCTTAGAGGTGCACCCCTCCTAACAAAAATCCTGGATCTGCCCCTGAATGGGCTGTAGATTGGGTAATCAAATTAATTGGTGTATCTTTTCTATTTGGTACACACAACAGTGTGTTATTTAACAACTATTCACCAAAGTGGAGGTAAATATCCACCGCTAGCCCCCAACACTGAGGTGAATACATGTAGATATTTTAGTATATACTAAAGCAGTAAGATAATATACCGGTACACCACAAAAATTAATGTGGATGATTTTTTCACTCTTCAGGGATGCAAACTGGGTCGCCATTTTTTCTAGACTAGTATATACCAATTAGTATTATCTATTTGATCTTTATGAATGTAATATTTAATGCTTGAAAGGGCTAGGCTAAAAGCAATGAACAGTATTATTGAAAATAGAGTCGCTGAACAATACTGACTAAAATTAACCTTTAACTTTTTAAAATGTGTCTTATTTTTCAGACAAGATGTTGATGTGTCAGCACTTAAGCCTTCTCGGCCCTCACGTCAACATCGACATCACCCTCATCATCATCACCATCCTTACAACTCTGATCAAAGACACCTTGCGTCAGGATATCAGTTTCCTAGCTATCTATTTCCGCCTAGCTACCAGTCTTCTGTAAGTAATGTGGTTTTATTTCAGTCTTGAGCTTTGGAGGGCATAGCTTTTATTCACCGAGGAGGAAGTCTGTTTGGGACAGTCGTGACCAAGGTTGTGATTACAGACCAAACGCAGTAAGGTCTGTACTCACGACCAAGGTTCTCCCATACACAGTCACTGACTAAGATGCTTACAGTAAACACCGGCGTATAAGCTGCACTCGCAGATAAGCCGCACCCCAAGTTTGGGAACTCAAATTTTGGGAAAAAAATTTGGAAAGAATTAAATCGAAAGTGGAGTCTTAAGAAAGATGTCAGTTAGGTGCATTCATTGTTTCCTCTGAAAGTTTCTAATTGAACGGGCCAAGCTGCGCATTAACTCACTAACATTTAAACAGAGAGTACTAAAACTCTTACCTATATTTTAGCTCTGTAATGGTATAAAAATCCAACTTAGACATAAATTTGATCTTTCTATGGTATTTTAAATCCATTATTTTTCATTATGTTGACCGTTTCTCAATAGAATTTACATACAACAACATGAACTTGTTCGTTCGTAACTTAGTAACCAGGCAATTGATCAGAAGTTGGGAGTACTGGGAATGATGCAGTTTACCACGCGTATTTTCGCTCGTACGTTGAGGGATAAATGTCTGTCAAAGTGAGCGGCCATCGATGGCAATGTAAACAATTTTCTGGTGGAAAGAGATTCCCTGCCGAGTGACATTCAGCTGCTCAAGAAAGGCAATGTTAAACCGGTTAATATGAACAAAAGCTGCTCTTTTCCCCATAGGAGCCACCAAACTCGCAAAAGCAAACGTACTGTGTTATAGTCTTGTGGAGTTCTTATCATTTTGCTACAGAGGTCTATTAAGATTGTAAAATTTTCGCTGAAAAGTGTTATTTATGCAAATTTATGGCATGGCCTTCAGATGTTCTCGCAGATAAGCCGCATCCCCGATTTGATATGAAAATTTTGAGCAAAAAGGTGCAGCTTATACACGGTGTTTACTGTAAGCATCTTAGTCAGTGACTGTGTATGGGAGAACCTTGGTCGTGAGTACAGACCTTACTGCGTTTGGTCTGTAATCACAACCTTGGTCACGACTGTCCCAAACAGACTTCCTCCTCGGTGAATAAAAGCTATGCCCTCCAAAGCTCAAGACTGAAATAAAACCACATTACTTACAGAAGACTGGTAGCTAGGCGGAAATAGATAGCTAGGAAACTGATATCCTGACGCAAGGTGTCTTTGATCAGAGTTGTAAGGATGGTGATGATGATGAGGGTGATGTCGATGTTGACGTGAGGGCCGAGAAGGCTTAAGTGCTGACACATCAACATCTTGTCTGAAAAATAAGACACATTTTAAAAAGTTAAAGGTTAATTTTAGTCAGTATTGTTCAGCGACTCTATTTTCAATAATACTGTTCATTGCTTTTAGCCTAGCCCTTTCAAGCATTAAATATTACATTCATAAAGATCAAATAGATAATACTAATTGGTATATACTAGTCTAGAAAAAATGGCGACCCAGTTTGCATCCCTGAAGAGTGAAAAAATCATCCACATTAATTTTTGTGGTGTACCGGTATATTATCTTACTGCTTTAGTATATACTAAAATATCTACATGTATTCACCTCAGTGTTGGGGGCTAGCGGTGGATATTTACCTCCACTTTGGTGAATAGTTGTTAAATAACACACTGTTGTGTGTACCAAATAGAAAAGATACACCAATTAATTTGATTACCCAATCTACAGCCCATTCAGGGGCAGATCCAGGATTTTTGTTAGGAGGGGTGCACCTCTAAGGAATGACGTCACTATCCAGGATTTTTCTTAGGAGGGGGTGCACCTCTAAGCAATGACATCACTGATCGGTGAGGTAAACAAATTTTAAAAGCAAATACGAAGAAGAAGGCTTCATCTCAGGGGAAGTGCACACCTCCTGCACCTTCCCTCTAGATCCGCCCCTGCCATTGTAAATTGAGGGACAGTGACTTTAATTTTTGAGTGAACCCTCAATCAAAAATAGGCCTAAACCAAAGAATAAAATATCGTTAAGATAATAAAATTTTTTGTTTTGTTAATTTCCTTCTTCAATTGAGTATCATAAAACCAACACTCACTCATGAATTAAGCCAATCATAAACAAGACAATCCAGTGAACCAATCAAAACTGGAAATATGCTTAGCTCAGAAAACAGGTGCAAGTGAGTCACAACTGCGTTTGGTCGGTCTTACTTGGATGAAAACGTGGCACGGTCAAGTTTTTGAGCCAATAGTACAGCGTATTAATGGAAAAACCTACTACTTTTCCACACTTGACAAGAGAAAGGTGAACTCTAACCTTACTTTAATTTATAAATGTATTTATTACAATCTAACCTTTGCCTGGATCTAAGGAAAGTGACCTTACACGTGTATGCCGTCGGAAATGAGTTGATGACTGCCTCATGGAGGTGCTGACTTGGCTGTTCAGGGGCAAGGCACAAGTCGCTGACCTGCCATCTGACTGGTGACTGAGTTCCTGAAGTCCAGTCCATGTCATTATCTCCACTCTAAGCAAAATTTTAAAATTATCTGTTAAAAGGGATTTTGCTGAAAGTACTTCAAAACTTGTCTCAAAATACATGTGGTAAATTGACTCTTGCCACAGACTATAATCCTGATGTAGGGTTCAAAAAAGATAAAGTTGTGGCTTTGAATTACACATTAAACAAATTTTCTAGGCCTAAAGAGTTGGATCTACCTCATCTCACTTAAAAGTTCCAATTGAAAATAAAGGTTCAATTTTTCATGAACTTTTACCCTTAGCGTTATCTGAATATAAACAAGCACCAGCATTGCAGATTCGTTAGATTTGTTAGTCAAAGATGTGTCTGGTTGCTGATTTGAGAGTTGTTGAGGGTCTACTCCATTAATAGGGACCTTATGAGAAACACGATGGCAACGGGAACGAGAACGTCACCAAACAAAAGGTTTAATGAGCAGAACAATAGCTGTGCACGTGCATTATAACTCTTGGTACATTTCTTTGCCGTCCGCTGCAAAACAACAACGTGAAATGACCAGATTCTGCGTTGTTTGGAGAACGTGAACCCAAAGGCTAATTTTTCATATTTCTGTTTGAAACTGAATGCATTCATAGCATATTCAGCTGAGGCATGTTTTTATACCAACAAACACACTGAATAGATCTCAATAAATGCGAAATTTCAAAGTAAAATAAAAACACATTTTTTACTAGGCGTCGTCCTCGCCGTCGCCGTCGTAGATGCGCAAGGTCCCTATTAGCCTCCCACAAAGACGTTCTCAGGCTTATCACATGTTCCTCCCCACGAAAGTCTGCTCAATGGACAGGTCACCTACGTTTGTTGGCGGTCAGACAATCATAGCTTCTCTTCCTATCTGTAGAAAGCTGGACTCTGATGTGGTGCCAGAACAGGCAAAGGAGTGAATTTAACAAATCAAATGATTGTGTTTTAGCATGGTCTGTACTCTTGTCGACAATGATACACATCATCACAGTGGTCAAAATGTTGTGGACTCACAATTTTAAGCGTTAAGCTTTAGTATGTTCCTTCTTGTCATAATATCACGGATATCACAACTTTGTCCATCTTTGTCAGGTTTTTCGTCGTAGCCGACCGCTGTCACTTCGAGAAAGCCATATACTTGTACAGAGACGTCAATTTCTTCCACAGTTTGATTGAGCTTAGACCAGATCAACTATCCATGTTGAGCGTCTCAATGTTTCCTCTTGGTTTTTGTGCGCTTTCCTGTGACGGCATACTGTGTATCAATTTTCTTAAATTAACACACAGTTGACATTTTGAAAAAAACTGCCTGCCCCACCCATACACTATGGTGTCTTTGATCTTTTGGTTCACTGACAAATTTTTCCAATTTTTGCTTGTAGGGGTTGCATTAAAAGCTCCAATTTTGACCTAATTTTTTTTTTACCCAAACAAACAATTTTGCTCTAGTGCGACCACCCACACCTTAACATGTATCTCCATTTCCAGACTTTTTTACATGAACAATGACGGATCTAACAATTAAAAGGAAGCCTATTTACGCATTCTATATGCTTTTAGCAGACTCTATCAAGCCCATGCTGGGCTCTTGTCAAAAGGAAGTTAATTATCATTGGTTCTCATGTGACATGTTTGAGGGCATTCGGTAAAATGTCTGGGATTGATTGCAGGTGTTTCCTTCACTCGCCTCACCCCTTCCTCTGCTACTTATTTTTCGCACTCTCTCCCATGCAGTTTCGTTTCCTTCATACACGCTTGGAAACACCTGCTATGCAGGCTATTCAAAGCAAACGCTAACTGCCAGCGAATGGAAGTGACCAGTCCGTTAAGCAGCTGTTTCTGGGGAGGAATGTGTGACAAGCCTAAAAACGTCTGCGTGGGAGGCTATTCCATCAGTGGAAGACCTCAAAACAACATAAGATGCTTTCCGGTCGATGAAAAATTCTGGTTTGAAATTTTCACTGATGAATGAAACTGCATTTTCGTGAATTTCTAGCAAAAAGAGGACAACCTCGAGGGTATGTATAAATTTATTACAAGGCTGCTACCTAACAGGAGCCCAGCAGCCTGGGGCACCCAAGAAAGTCCTTTGGGTGCCTAAATTTTTGCAGCAGCTCCCAAAACATTACCTGTTGGGCTCCTAACTTTTTGGCTTTTGCCCTTTTGGGCTCCTTGAAATATTGTTAGGCAACAGCCTTGTATTACCAAGTGAATTTTCATGCAATTTTATTTTCCTCTTGGAATTTGAATAGTTGACTTTTCATGAATTCAACAATTTCGTGATTTTCATGGAAAGCACCCAATAGCAACCTTATGATAAAGCGATTTGAAAGTTGTTGGTAGCTCTTGTTGCAATTTATTGCTTTTAATTTTAATAAAATTACCTGTTGTCCAGGAGATGCTGCCCAACCTGACTGGTTTCCATTGTGTCTGTGAGACTTGCCATCTTTTTTAGATAAAGGTGGTAAAAGATCATCTAAGGTTTGTTCTTC
>JAHPZR010044145.1:0-35660 GCA_019787425.1 Platygyra sinensis
TCCTATTATGGCTCTTGACTACAGAAAGAAAAAAATGAATTACTGGTTTGATTTGACGAACTGACACTTAAAACTGCATTATCCTTACTTTTCTATTCTTTGATGATGTTCTTTTGCCCTATTGTGAAGCTTTTTTTATCGATGTGTTTTTGTTTGTACGCATGGGTTATGTCCAAGGACAAATATTCGAGCATATTTTCGCTCCAAATGGAGGCTATTGTGTCTATTAACTTTTCAAAAAGGTAAATAATCGCTCAAAGACAAACTCACCAGAACAAAACTTCAGAGGCTTACGTGCCACTACCGTAAAACCACATAGGGGAGTTTGTGTTGGGCTGTCTATGACCTTTTCAAAATGCAATATTTGTCTGAAAAAAAAATTCGCGCAGAGGGTTTCACCTGAAAAAAAATTCCTGCACAGGCCGTGAGCGAAAAAAAAAATTCGTGCAAGCTGAAAATTTCCCCCCCCCCCCCATCACTTTTCTAATGGTCCGTCTCTAAAACCTTCGTTATTAAAAAAGTCATATGCGTTTTCTTTTTTAAATAAAGTATGGTTTTATCTCAGTATACAGAGTATAGCCTTTTTTCACTTTTAGCAGGAACAATTAAATTTTGAGGAAAATGTTGTTTCCTCTGATGCCTGACCTCGGTTAAGCTCAATTATAAGTTATAATTTTATTTAAATTTATTAAAATTGGATTTCCGGTTCGTTGCAAAATCTTGGTTAGTGTTCGAGATCTCAATAAAATTCGTGACCTGGGAAACTTTTTGCCCAGTTAAGGTTATTCCTCACAATTGCACTGCGCATCCTTTCTGCGCATAATTTATGGCGCCATTTAGCGCGCTCTCGTGCACGTGCACACTGAAAACATGGCGGATTTGCCTTGATATTGAGCTCTTTTAGTTGAAAAATGGCTATAGCTCACCAACGAGCATGGGCACCCCAATTTTTTTTCCAGTCATTGTAATCAACTTATCATAAACTTTGCATGAGGAAAGACTGATCTGATTTCTATTGCTGAAAATTGAATAAATAGCGAAAATAGCATGTAAACTGTGGTCTTTTCTATTTTGCCCTAAGGTAACCATGTCAAGAAATTTGGTTGAAATTTTAATCAAGGATTCACCTTTCTGTCTAAATCAAACTTAAAAAGTTTATTTGTGTCCGGTACAACGCATTGACTCCAGTTTAATGCGTGTTCTCATGGGTCTCGGTCACAAAAAATTACAACTATTACTGCGAATGCGTTCTCGTAATAAGCGTTAAATAATGCAAAAATGGGTCATTTTCAATGCCCCAGTGCTCCTTAATGAGTATGGGCACCCCCCGTTTTTATTTCAAAATTGAAGTTCTCATATGATAAATATTCAGTGGGAAAAGTTTGAACGAAAATCTATTGTCAGTTTTATTTCAGGGGAATTACCTTAACTGGACTTCAGCCCGCTGATTACTTTTCATTTCCAGTTGGTATTATGCCATGAATTAAGGACGAAATGTCACAACTGCCAACTAAAATAACGCCCAGTAGCCTTAATATCTCTTATTGTGTGGGTTAACCGCATCCCTCGTTGTTAAGTGTCAGGCGTCATTTAATTTCGTCATTTCGTGTTTAAAGGAGGGTCGCACAGGGGAGGGGGAGGGATATCTGGCACGGGTTACGAACCTAAAAAATAGGGGATCGTGGTTCACGGATAAAAAATTTCGTTTTCCAGAATCACAAAAATAAGAAAGTAAGGTACTCTCTTTAATGATCTGTCTTTACATTAGGAACAGTGTTTGAAGAAGCAAAATCGCGAATGGCTAAGTCAAGGCTTCATGATTGCAAATCGCATGCCTAAGTCACTCTTGATAGACCACTCTAACCATTCGGAGAACTTGCGTCTCAACGAATCATGAATATCGGTCAATAATTCAAGTTCTTCCCGGGTCACGCAAAACCTTCAGATCACGAGTCACGAAGAGTAATTTCCTAAATTCTCGTTTCACGGAAAATCACGCATTACGACAATACCCATGTACAAGCCTATTAAAAGGAGCACAGTCACGATGTTTTTAGTTATTTTGGCCGCGTACAAAATTACCGTTAAATTGAAGAAAACCTGAAAATATTAGTTAACTAAAATAGAAAAACACCAAAGAGACAATAATTAACCAAAAGGGAACAAGGATGGGCGAGGATTGAGAAGATTTTAATACGAATTACATAGACATGTTCCCCGAATTTCCTGAATTCCCTGAATACCAATAAGAAAAATTGCGTGACTTGCCTAAAGAGTGTGCACTTGGAAAACAGCCAATAGTGCTATTTACCACTAACGTCAATTACAAGATGGCCTCTTTGACTTTCTTACAGAGTTACCTTTATAAATTGAAGGAAACCTAAAAATAGTATTTTACTAAGAAAGAAAAACAGTAAAGTGAATGGGCGGGGATTGAGAAGATTAATGCGGATTACATTGAGGCTAAAATTCTTCCAGACACTAAACCGTGACGCAGCTCTCTACGCCCTTGGTATTACAGTATTTCATAAAGTAATGAATTCCCTGAATACCAAATGAGGAAAATTGCGTGACTTGCCTAAAGAGTGTTTGAGTTTGAGTTTGAGTTTATTTATTTCCCATAATGATATACAGTACATATACGGTGGGTTACAATTTAATAAGTTAGGGAGGAAGACTAAAGAAACCCTTACGGGCTTTTATGAGTAGTCTCCCTGAAGGTAATAAACTAAAGATCTATTGAATTCATTGAAATGGTATCAGTGAAATAGGTAATTAACGGACAGAAATACAGTAATTGATGTTATTCATATTGCAAATATGTCACTCTCTATTTTGAGTACGTATTTACTGCACTATCACAACATGGATAGGAGAAACGTTCAAAAGATCTACTGAAATCATTGAAATGATATCAGTGAAATAGGTAATTAACTGATAGATCAAGAATTACAATAATCAGACCTATACATATATTATAAATATTCCAATATGAATATATTTGAATACTTATTTACTGCGCTATAACTCATGAGATAAGAGAAAAATTTCCTTTTGAATATCTTTATAGATGCCGAGCATTTTATGTTCAAAGGTATTCTATTCCAGATATCAATTACCTTGTTTTTTGTAGAGTATTTTCCATAATTAGTTCTGCTAAAAATCTTATGTAGATGCCCTTTTTCTCTAGTATTATAACCATGGACTTGTGCATTTCCTATACAGAAGTCACTGAAATAGGACGGAAGTACTTTACTATTAAGGCTGAAACTGAAAGAGCCAATTAAGAAATCATTTATCTGATAAATGTTCAAGAGACTTAACTTAGTAAAGAGCGGAAGAGATGGTGCTGTATACGGCGAAAAGGTTATAATTCTCAATACCTTTTTTTGTAGTTTAAACAACTTATCAAGCCTTGAGGGATAATTATTTCCCCAAACAATATTCCCATAATGGAGATATGGGTAAATTAGGGTATTATATAACATTTTCAGATGCGTTTGATTGACGTAAAAACGAATCCTACAAAGTAGACCTGCAATTCTTAAAATCTTTTTGGTGATATAGTGAATATGGTTCTTCCATGTTAAGTGTTGATCAATTACAATTCCTAAAAATTTACTCTCTTCTACTCTCTGCAATACATTCCCATTTAATGTGAGATGCAAATCTCTTCTTAATCGTTTTTTCTGGGATTTGAAAATGATGAAATTTGTTTTTTTTATATTGAGAGTCAGTTGATTAAGTGTTAGCCATTCTTGGACTCGGGCTAATTCTGAATTTACTGTTATCTCAAGTTCATGTATATCTTTCCCTGAACAAAACATGTTTGTATCATCTGCAAATAAGATAGTAGACATTTTAGTGGTTGAGTTAATAAGGTCATTTATATATATCAAAAATAGTAAGGGCCCAAGAACAGATCCCTGAGGAACCCCACAAGTAATTAAGCTTTCAGACGACCTTATTTGATTATATTTCACTATTTGCTTTCTATTAGAGAGGTAATCTTTTATCCATGCATGGCAACTCCCACGTATACCATAGAAATAAAGTTTACTTAAGAGAATATCATGATTTCGGTGTCAAAGGCTTTTGATAAGTCAAGAAATATCCCGACAGTGAATTCATTGTTTTCAATGGCTTTTGTCATTTTATCAACAAGTTCAATTATAGCATGATTTGTTGAAACGTTACCGCGAAATCCATATTGACAGTCAGTTAATATTCTATTTTTATTTATATAGTCTATAAGTCTTTTATACATAAGCTTTTCAAGTATTTTAGAAAAACACGGAAGGACCGAGATAGGTCTATAGTAGAATAAATATTTTCTTCGGATGCTTTGTAAACAGGTGTTACAATCGCAATTTTCAAATCATCTGGGATTTTGCCAGTAGCAAATGTTAAGTTAAAAATGTAAGATAATGGGACAGATATATATGGCGCCACACATTTAATAACCTTGCTGCTTATCTCATCAATTCCACAACTTGATTTGGATGCCATTTTATCTATCACTTTGTGAACCTCATCATGTGAAGTGTCATATAAAAACATGGAGTCATTGTAACTTCCCTTTAGAAATTTATAAAATCCATCACTGTCTTGATTAAATTTTTTTGCAAGGTTTGGTCCAATATTAACAAAATAGTCATTGAAATCATTTGCAATTAATTTTGAGTCACATACTTCTTCATTGTCATTATTTAAAAATGATACCGGTAAACGGGTCTTTGATTTTTTTCTACCTAGTAATTCATTGATAGTATTCCATGTTGATTTTATATCGTTTTCAGCTTGATCCAATCTTTTGCTATAATAGTTCTTTTTAACTATTCTTATAAGGTGATTCAATTTATTTCGGTATATTTTATAATCTCTTTCATTTTTTTGACTCGGATTCTTTATAAATTTTCTGTATAGAACTTCTTTTGTTTTTGATAATTGTTTTAATCCTTTAGTTATCCACAGGTTGTTTGATCTTTTGGATTTGTACTTTTTCATTGGGAAAAACTTATCATATAGTTCAAAGAAGTCTTTAAAGAATGCTGTATATGACTCTGTCGGATCATTCTTAGATAGGGTTGATTGCCAATCGCAATTTTTAATCTTACAACAGAAAGCTTCCAGAGATTTCTTGGTAATTAACCTAGTTATACAGTCATCTATCTTCGGTGTTTTGGGTAAACAATTCTGTAATTCATGCTCTGTTATAGTAAAAATAGGAAAATGATCGGATATATCATTTAATAAAATGCCATTTAAATGCTCCATTTTATTTAAATTGTTTGCAAAGATGTTATCAATTAGTGTAGCTGTAGATTTAGTTATGCGAGTGGGTTTAGTAATAAGTGGCGTGTAGCCTGAAGATGAAAATTGATTGAAAAAATCAGTTGAGAAATTACAATAATTATATTTAAGTAGATCAATATTACAGTCACCCATGATATAACATGGCTTATTACATTTATCTAATTTAGTCAAGATAGTTTTAGGGTTATTTTCAAATTTGTTAAATCTGTTGATTGGTGGTCGGTATATCGTGCCAATTATGATAATCTTAGATTTTTCATTAATTATTTCAATAAATAGATTCTCTGAGTCATCTGTGTAGTCTTCAAAAACAAGGTCATTCCTCAGTTTAAATTTTAAGTCATCCCTAGAAAAATACAGATTCCACCTCCTATTTTATTTTGCCTAAGCAACTTTGTTGATTTGTATCCTGGTATTTCAAAATTATCATAGTCATCATTATTAAGCCATGTTTCGGTAAGAGCTATTATTGTGAATTTATGATCCATCGAATTTAAGTACTCTTTTAACGCATCAAACTTGTTCCTTACACTTCTTATATTTAAGTGTAAGATCATAGTTAATAGAGGGCTGAGAGGGGACTGGTTAGGAAGCCCGGCAAACATCAAAAGAGCAAACAACGATTCCAAGATTTATGTTGGAAGGTCCACGACCCTGCACAATCTTTTTTGCGTCATACACTATGCATGAGTTACGTAACCAACACGTTTCTATTGGTTAGTTCCTCAGTTCGGAGTAAACAACTATTGTGTTTTGTGCAGGGTCAAGGCCAAAAAAGCGAACAAAAACATACAACAAAGAACTTTGACGAGTTTCATAACCATTCCCCTCTATTAACTATGGTAAGATTGATAACTCGTCACTATTGGAATGCCTTGTTTGGATTAGATTGTTAAATTCTTGAGAGGAATAAAAATTAGTTCTGGGATTCAAAGGGATATCTATATCTTGAGAATTGCCATTGAATAAAATGTTGTCACTATGCAAGAACGGTTTGAAAACCAGATTATCTAATCTATTTCGTTCATATAATTCGTTTTGGGACGCTTCGAGATCAGCTTTTAAAGAATCATTGTCAATACTACTGTATGGCAGGCAGATGTCAAAACATTCTTAACATGTAACGAACTTGTTATCAGTGCCAGACAGTGCCTGTTATTGTCATAATTGTTTGAACAGATGTCACACGTCAGTGACCTTTGAGACTGAGTTATTACACAATCACATGAATTACAGCTTTGCATTTTGTTTCCCTCTAACACAGTAGTGACATTTTAGATGGTGAATTAAAATAAATGAAATTATTTGATTTACTAATAAGGTAATTTAAAATGAAGTTATTTAAACTTATCTTAATATTAATCATGTCCACCTTGCTACATGTAACCGATCCACTTCACTCCACATTGGCTCTGCCTGTTCCTCTATATCTCTGACCATTGATGAAGAGTTTATCTTTTATTAAAAGTGCCCTATGCCCATTTTTTTTAGCTTTCTTTAAAACTGGATATAAAACTTTCCTGGCATCAGCAATTTCCTTGGGAAATTGCTCAGCGATACCAATATTTGCGCCTTTGAGTAGGTGGGCTGATTTCCGGATGTGCTCCTTGTCTTGGAATCTAAAGAATTTTGCTACAATCGCCCTTGGCTTCCCATCTTCTCTTTTTCTTCCAAGGCGGTGAGCCCGCTTGATCTCTATGTCGCCATTTTCATCAATGCCCATCTTTTCACTTAGAACTTCTCGAATGATGGTAAATGGATCTTCTTGTTCACTTTCTGGTAGGTTGTAAAAGAGCAAATTACACCGCATGGAACGTGCCCTAAGGTCAACCAGGTCTTGTTGCAGTTTTGTGTTTTGTGCTTCAATGTTTGCCACTTTATCCCTAAGATCCTTAAGAGCGTCACCGTTCACCTTTTGCTGCTTGGCTAACTCGTCGGTGGTGTTGTGGACGAAAGTCAGGGGCACCCAACGAGAATATAGTTCAAAACCACTAAAACATAGCATTGTTGAAAGTATTTTGGTATTTAAACGGTAGATATAGGCATATTTTTATCCCCTAAAAATTTTTCATCTGTTCGGATTTCCTAGCTGAAAGTCTAGTGATCCGAAAATTACAGGGATCAAAACTTACCTTTTCGAAAATTTCAGCCAGAAAAAAAGGCTCCCGAAAATTATAGGTGACCTTTTTAGGGTAAAAATCCGTTAAAAATAGGCAATTATACCATATTTTAGATGTTCGAAAATCTTAGGAGAAGCAGGCAAGCAAGAAATTTTACAAAAAATGTTTCGAAAATTCTAGATCTCAAATCGTCTTCCGAACAGATATATTTTCGAAAATTGTCGTTGGGTGCCCCTGGAAAGTGTAAGACTGCTTGAGATCTCTTATATCTTCGTCAACACGTGTCAGATGCTGCTCAATGTGTTCTAATTTATCAACTTTCTTGTTCATCTGAGCTATGAGCTCAAATATTTTGGCCAAATCAGACACATCGTCATCATGTTATTTACCGGCAACTTTAACCAGCTTTAAATGATGGCCTCTGACTTAAAAAATTGCCCATAGTCCTTGAGGTTATAAGACTCTACGTCAAAAGTTACGTAAGTATATTATATCACATTCTCTATCATTTCAATAATAGTTTCTTCCACATACAAGGTCGTACAAAATTTGATACTCTTAAAGCATCAAAGGGCAGCCCAGTGTGATTCGATAGCCTCTTCCAGGCCAGGCGTTAAATCACTTTAGGGCGCAGCATGCAAAGAAAATCATACGACCTCTACTGGCAATGAATACGGCAGCAGTTTGTAAACTCTTTTTCTATCGCTAAACGGGTTTATGTATTGATATACTCGCTTACAGCATTACGTAACTGTCGACACCGTATTATCATTTGTGTATGAAAGAATGTCGAATAATCGAATTTAAATAAGCGTCAAGAGAATTCAACGCGTCTTGTATTGCTCACTGACGCGAGTCTCTAATATGCAGAGAACGAGAACCGATTAAACGAGTTGGACTTGCTTTGGAAGAGGACTGAAGTTAAAGTAAAGTGAACAGGATATCAGGCTTAGTTTTAACAGGTACGTTAGAGACAAGCAGTTTACGATATGACCAAGGTCTTTTGCTTACAATCTATGATTGATATTACGAATAACCTACATATATGGCCACGCTTTTTGAGAAGCGTAAATTTATTTATCAGTCCAAGCAAGAGATTTTCAAGGTAATCTCTTGGTACAAGTGAATATATGGGAGATCATCTTTATCTCTCAGTCTTAACATTCTGTAGTCCTTTTTACCTCATGGTATGACGTAAGTCATGCTATGGGGTTTAGGGTTTGGGGGCAAAATTCAATTAAAATTGTTAAACAATTAATTTATGCATTAAACCTGGATTAAACACGTTTTCCCCGTATCTCCCCGTCTCCGACAAGTTTGCCTTATTTTGTTTATGCCATTGTGTCAGTGCACGTGGGGGGAGGTACAAAGGCAAGAATATGTCCAACTATACTTGGACAGATTCAAAATGGCGTCCTGTCCCCGTGAAGCGTGATGGCTTTTTGTTTCCAAAGCTGATCGGAACCTACCTTTGTGGAGCCAGAAATGGAAAGGAAATATGCTACAGAATACTCGACTGCAGAGAAATGGGCGTCGAAGTCCTAGAAGTGACGATAACATGAACGATTCGTGCGTAAAGATTTACATGCATGATACCGCGATCATGATTAGTGATAAACTTTGTTGATTTTTCGTTTTACCCACGACCACGGAAATTTCGAAATGTGCGTTGTTTTGAATTCAAATAACGGACTATGAGCTACTATGGGGCCTCTCGAGACTTTTGGAAACAGAGTTGTAGTTGGATGGAGGTTTAAGTTTCGGCAAAGAGTGCGGCTATGGACATCTTTGGGCGACGGCGAATTGACCGGCCACAGGAAGAAAGCAGTATGTTGAAGTGAACGCTTTATCATCTGGGACAAACGGTAAGCCTTCCTCCTCCTATCGTATGGCATTTTGTGGAGAACATGCAACATATAATTAAATAATAAGCACTCTTTGAGATAATTTTCGCCATTTGTTTACATGATGTTGACAAACATTGTATATAATTTCTTCTTGTTGCTGTCATCATACTTGAAGCATTTTTGGGTGGTACATTATGATAGTCATGCAATATTTCAGCAGATTGAATTATATAGAAATCTTGAGTTCTAATAAAAGCACTGTGAAGTAGCAATACCATCTGGACTTTAATTTTTTTATGTTTGTTTGCTTTTTACCCTGACATAGTAACAGTCTGTGAAATCAATGTATTACAATATTTTAAATGCAAGTACTATAGAAAAGAAAGTCATTTGATAGATCTCCAACTTCAGTTTTAAGCAACTCATTCATTACCTTTGCAATTCCCCCTCCCCCCCCCAGGGGGGGGATTACTCCCAGAAAAATTGGGAGGGGGTGTGCAGCCCACTTTCCAAATCCCTCACCCTAGCTATGACCAAAATCTGTGATATTTCCTACCCTATTTATGACCTGACCAAAAATTTGAAACCCTATTTATAATAATTCTGACTCGTAAATCAAAATCCTGTTTCTGAGCCACTGTTTCCTCATTATCAGACCAATGTCAAAATAGCCATGAACATAATTTGTGCATGGCTTTTGTTGATTCATTGTCTGATAATGAGGAAACAGTGGCTTCTTGAAACAGGATTTTGATTTACGAGTCAGAATTATTATAAATAGGGTTTCAAATTTTTGGTCAGGTCATAAATAGGGTAGGAAATATCACAGATTTTGGTCATAGCTAGGGTGAGGGATTTGGAAAGTGGGCTGCACACCCCCTCCCAATTTTTCTGGGAGTAATCCCCCCCCTGGGGGGGGAGGGGGAATTGCAAAGGTAATGAATGAGTTGCTTAAAACTGAAGTTGGAGATCTATCAAATGACTTTCTTTTCTATAGTACTTGCATTTAAAATATTGTAATACATTGATTTCACAGACTGTTACTATGTCAGGGTAAAAAGCAAACAAACATAAAAAAATTAAAGTCCAGATGGTATTGCTACTTCACAGTGCTTTTATTAGAACTCAAGATTTCTATATAATTCAATCTGCTGAAATATTGCATGACTATCATAATGTACCACCCAAAAATGCTTCAAGTATGATGACAGCAACAAGAAGAAATTATATACAATGTTTGTCAACATCATGTAAACAAATGGCGAAAATTATCTCAAAGAGTGCTTATTATTTAATTATATGTTGCATGTTCTCCACAAAATGCCATACGATAGGAGGAGGAAGGCTTACCGTTTGTCCCAGATGATAAAGCGTTCACTTCAACATACTGCTTTCTTCCTGTGGCCGGTCAATTCGCCGTCGCCCAAAGATGTCCATAGCCGCACTCTTTGCCGAAACTTAAACCTCCATCCAACTACAACTCTGTTTCCAAAAGTCTCGAGAGGCCCCATAGTAGCTCATAGTCCGTTATTTGAATTCAAAACAACGCACATTTCGAAATTTCCGTGGTCGTGGGTAAAACGAAAAATCAACAAAGTTTATCACTAATCATGATCGCGGTATCATGCATGTAAATCTTTACGCACGAATCGTTCATGTTATCGTCACTTCTAGGACTTCGACGCCCATTTCTCTGCAGTCGAGTATTCTGTAGCATATTTCCTTTCCATTTCTGGCTCCACAAAGGTAGGTTCCGATCAGCTTTGGAAACAAAAAGCCATCACGCTTCACGGGGACAGGACGCCATTTTGAATCTGTCCAAGTATAGTTGGACATATTCTTGCCTTTGTACCTCCCCCCACGTGCACTGACACAATGGCATAAACAAAATAAGGCAAACTTGTCGGAGACGGGGAGATACGGGGAAAACGTGTTTAATCCAGGTTTAATGCATAAATTAATTGTTTAACAATTTTAATTGAATTTTGCCCCCAAACCCTAAACCCCATAGCATGACTTACGTCATACCATGAGGTAAAAAGGACTACAGAATGTTAAGACTGAGAGATAAAGATGATCTCCCATATATTCACTTGTACCAAGAGATTACCTTGAAAATCTCTTGCTTGGACTGATAAATAAATTTACGCTTCTCAAAAAGCGTGGCCATATATGTAGGTTATTCGTAATATCAATCATAGATTGTAAGCAAAAGACCTTGGTCATATCGTAAACTGCTTGTCTCTAACGTACCTGTTAAAACTAAGCCTGATATCCTGTTCACTTTACTTTAACTTCAGTCCTCTTCCAAAGCAAGTCCAACTCGTTTAATCGGTTCTCGTTCTCTGCATATTAGAGACTCGCGTCAGTGAGCAATACAAGACGCGTTGAATTCTCTTGACGCTTATTTAAATTCGATTATTCGACATTCTTTCATACACAAATGATAATACGGTGTCGACAGTTACGTAATGCTGTAAGCGAGTATATCAATACATAAACCCGTTTAGCGATAGAAAAAGAGTTTACAAACTGCTGCCGTATTCATTGCCAGTAGAGGTCGTATGATTTTCTTTGCATGCTGCGCCCTAAAGTGATTTAACGCCTGGCCTGGAAGAGGCTATCGAATCACACTGGGCTGCCCTTTGATGCTTTAAGAGTATCAAATTTTGTACGACCTTGTATGTGGAAGAAACTATTATTGAAATGATAGAGAATGTGATATAATATACTTACGTAACTTTTGACGTAGAGTCTTATAACCTCAAGGACTATGGGCAATTTTTTAAGTCAGAGGCCATCATTTAAAGCTGGTTAAAGTTGCCGGTAAATAACATGATGACGATGTGTCTGATTTGGCCAAAATATTTGAGCTCATAGCTCAGATGAACAAGAAAGTTGATAAATTAGAACACATTGAGCAGCATCTGACACGTGTTGACGAAGATATAAGAGATCTCAAGCAGTCTTACACTTTCCAGGGGCACCCAACGACAATTTTCGAAAATATATCTGTTCGGAAGACGATTTGAGATCTAGAATTTTCGAAACATTTTTTGTAAAATTTCTTGCTTGCCTGCTTCTCCTAAGATTTTCGAACATCTAAAATATGGTATAATTGCCTATTTTTAACGGATTTTTACCCTAAAAAGGTCACCTATAATTTTCGGGAGCCTTTTTTTCTGGCTGAAATTTTCGAAAAGGTAAGTTTTGATCCCTGTAATTTTCGGATCACTAGACTTTCAGCTAGGAAATCCGAACAGATGAAAAATTTTTAGGGGATAAAAATATGCCTATATCTACCGTTTAAATACCAAAATACTTTCAACAATGCTATGTTTTAGTGGTTTTGAACTATATTCTCGTTGGGTGCCCCTGACTTTCGTCCACAACACCACCGACGAGTTAGCCAAGCAGCAAAAGGTGAACGGTGACGCTCTTAAGGATCTTAGGGATAAAGTGGCAAACATTGAAGCACAAAACACAAAACTGCAACAAGACCTGGTTGACCTTAGGGCACGTTCCATGCGGTGTAATTTGCTCTTTTACAACCTACCAGAAAGTGAACAAGAAGATCCATTTACCATCATTCGAGAAGTTCTAAGTGAAAAGATGGGCATTGATGAAAATGGCGACATAGAGATCAAGCGGGCTCACCGCCTTGGAAGAAAAAGAGAAGATGGGAAGCCAAGGGCGATTGTAGCAAAATTCTTTAGATTCCAAGACAAGGAGCACATCCGGAAATCAGCCCACCTACTCAAAGGCGCAAATATTGGTATCGCTGAGCAATTTCCCAAGGAAATTGCTGATGCCAGGAAAGTTTTATATCCAGTTTTAAAGAAAGCTAAAAAAAATGGGCATAGGGCACTTTTAATAAAAGATAAACTCTTCATCAATGGTCAGAGATATAGAGGAACAGGCAGAGCCAATGTGGAGTGAAGTGGATCGGTTACATGTAGCAAGGTGGACATGATTAATATTAAGATAAGTTTAAATAACTTCATTTTAAATTACCTTATTAGTAAATCAAATAATTTCATTTATTTTAATTCACCATCTAAAATGTCACTACTGTGTTAGAGGGAAACAAAATGCAAAGCTGTAATTCATGTGATTGTGTAATAACTCAGTCTCAAAGGTCACTGACGTGTGACATCTGTTCAAACAATTATGACAATAACAGGCACTGTCTGGCACTGATAACAAGTTCGTTACATGTTAAGAATGTTTTGACATCTGCCTGCCATACAGTAGTATTGACAATGATTCTTTAAAAGCTGATCTCGAAGCGTCCCAAAACGAATTATATGAACGAAATAGATTAGATAATCTGGTTTTCAAACCGTTCTTGCATAGTGACAACATTTTATTCAATGGCAATTCTCAAGATATAGATATCCCTTTGAATCCCAGAACTAATTTTTATTCCTCTCAAGAATTTAACAATCTAATCCAAACAAGGCATTCCAATAGTGACGAGTTATCAATCTTACCATAGTTAATAGAGGGGAATGGTTATGAAACTCGTCAAAGTTCTTTGTTGTATGTTTTTGTTCGCTTTTTTGGCCTTGACCCTGCACAAAACACAATAGTTGTTTACTCCGAACTGAGGAACTAACCAATAGAAACGTGTTGGTTACGTAACTCATGCATAGTGTATGACGCAAAAAAGATTGTGCAGGGTCGTGGACCTTCCAACATAAATCTTGGAATCGTTGTTTGCTCTTTTGATGTTTGCCGGGCTTCCTAACCAGTCCCCTCTCAGCCCTCTATTAACTATGATCTTACACTTAAATATAAGAAGTGTAAGGAACAAGTTTGATGCGTTAAAAGAGTACTTAAATTCGATGGATCATAAATTCACAATAATAGCTCTTACCGAAACATGGCTTAATAATGATGACTATGATAATTTTGAAATACCAGGATACAAATCAACAAAGTTGCTTAGGCAAAATAAAATAGGAGGTGGAATCTGTATTTTTCTAGGGATGACTTAAAATTTAAACTGAGGAATGACCTTGTTTTTGAAGACTACACAGATGACTCAGAGAATCTATTTATTGAAATAATTAATGAAAAATCTAAGATTATCATAATTGGCACGATATACCGACCACCAATCAACAGATTTAACAAATTTGAAAATAACCCTAAAACTATCTTGACTAAATTAGATAAATGTAATAAGCCATGTTATATCATGGGTGACTGTAATATTGATCTACTTAAATATAATTATTGTAATTTCTCAACTGATTTTTTCAATCAATTTTCATCTTCAGGCTACACGCCACTTATTACTAAACCCACTCGCATAACTAAATCTACAGCTACACTAATTGATAACATCTTTGCAAACAATTTAAATAAAATGGAGCATTTAAATGGCATTTTATTAAATGATATATCCGATCATTTTCCTATTTTTACTATAACAGAGCATGAATTACAGAATTGTTTACCCAAAACACCGAAGATAGATGACTGTATAACTAGGTTAATTACCAAGAAATCTCTGGAAGCTTTCTGTTGTAAGATTAAAAATTGCGATTGGCAATCAACCCTATCTAAGAATGATCCGACAGAGTCATATACAGCATTCTTTAAAGACTTCTTTGAACTATATGATAAGTTTTTCCCAATGAAAAAGTACAAATCCAAAAGATCAAACAACCTGTGGATAACTAAAGGATTAAAACAATTATCAAAAACAAAAGAAGTTCTATACAGAAAATTTATAAAGAATCCGAGTCAAAAAAATGAAAGAGATTATAAAATATACCGAAATAAATTGAATCACCTTATAAGAATAGTTAAAAAGAACTATTATAGCAAAAGATTGGATCAAGCTGAAAACGATATAAAATCAACATGGAATACTATCAATGAATTACTAGGTAGAAAAAAATCAAAGACCCGTTTACCGGTATCATTTTTAAATAATGACAATGAAGAAGTATGTGACTCAAAATTAATTGCAAATGATTTCAATGACTATTTTGTTAATATTGGACCAAACCTTGCAAAAAAATTTAATCAAGACAGTGATGGATTTTATAAATTTCTAAAGGGAAGTTACAATGACTCCATGTTTTTATATGACACTTCACATGATGAGGTTCACAAAGTGATAGATAAAATGGCATCCAAATCAAGTTGTGGAATTGATGAGATAAGCAGCAAGGTTATTAAATGTGTGGCGCCATATATATCTGTCCCATTATCTTACATTTTTAACTTAACATTTGCTACTGGCAAAATCCCAGATGATTTGAAAATTGCGATTGTAACACCTGTTTACAAAGCATCCGAAGAAAATATTTATTCTACTATAGACCTATCTCGGTCCTTCCGTGTTTTTCTAAAATACTTGAAAAGCTTATGTATAAAAGACTTATAGACTATATAAATAAAAATAGAATATTAACTGACTGTCAATATGGATTTCGCGGTAACGTTTCAACAAATCATGCTATAATTGAACTTGTTGATAAAATGACAAAAGCCATTGAAAACAATGAATTCACTGTCGGGATATTTCTTGACTTATCAAAAGCCTTTGACACCGAAATCATGATATTCTCTTAAGTAAACTTTATTTCTATGGTATACGTGGGAGTTGCCATGCATGGATAAAAGATTACCTCTCTAATAGAAAGCAAATAGTGAAATATAATCAAATAAGGTCGTCTGAAAGCTTAATTACTTGTGGGGTTCCTCAGGGATCTGTTCTTGGGCCCTTACTATTTTTGATATATATAAATGACCTTATTAACTCAACCACTAAAATGTCTACTATCTTATTTGCAGATGATACAAACATGTTTTGTTCAGGGAAAGATATACATGAACTTGAGATAACAGTAAATTCAGAATTAGCCCGAGTCCAAGAATGGCTAACACTTAATCAACTGACTCTCAATATAAAAAAAACAAATTTCATCATTTTCAAATCCCAGAAAAAACGATTAAGAAGAGATTTGCATCTCACATTAAATGGGAATGTATTGCAGAGAGTAGAAGAGAGTAAATTTTTAGGAATTGTAATTGATCAACACTTAACATGGAAGAACCATATTCACTATATCACCAAAAAGATTTTAAGAATTGCAGGTCTACTTTGTAGGATTCGTTTTTACGTCAATCAAACGCATCTGAAAATGTTATATAATACCCTAATTTACCCATATCTCCATTATGGGAATATTGTTTGGGGAAATAATTATCCCTCAAGGCTTGATAAGTTGTTTAAACTACAAAAAAAGGTATTGAGAATTATAACCTTTTCGCCGTATACAGCACCATCTCTTCCGCTCTTTACTAAGTTAAGTCTCTTGAACATTTATCAGATAAATGATTTCTTAATTGGCTCTTTCAGTTTCAGCCTTAATAGTAAAGTACTTCCGTCCTATTTCAGTGACTTCTGTATAGGAAATGCACAAGTCCATGGTTATAATACTAGAGAAAAAGGGCATCTACATAAGATTTTTAGCAGAACTAATTATGGAAAATACTCTACAAAAAACAAGGTAATTGATATCTGGAATAGAATACCTTTGAACATAAAATGCTCGGCATCTATAAAGATATTCAAAAGGAAATTTTTCTCTTATCTCATGAGTTATAGCGCAGTAAATAAGTATTCAAATATATTCATATTGGAATATTTATAATATATGTATAGGTCTGATTATTGTAATTCTTGATCTATCAGTTAATTACCTATTTCACTGATATCATTTCAATGATTTCAGTAGATCTTTTGAACGTTTCTCCTATCCATGTTGTGATAGTGCAGTAAATACGTACTCAAAATAGAGAGTGACATATTTGCAATATGAATAACATCAATTACTGTATTTCTGTCCGTTAATTACCTATTTCACTGATACCATTTCAATGAATTCAATAGATCTTTAGTTTATTACCTTCAGGGAGACTACTCATAAAAGCCCGTAAGGGTTTCTTTAGTCTTCCTCCCTAACTTATTAAATTGTAACCCACCGTATATGTACTGTATATCATTATGGGAAATAAATAAACTCAAACTCAAACTCAAACACTCTTTAGGCAAGTCACGCAATTTTCCTCATTTGGTATTCAGGGAATTCATTACTTTATGAAATACTGTAATACCAAGGGCGTAGAGAGCTGCGTCACGGTTTAGTGTCTGGAAGAATTTTAGCCTCAATGTAATCCGCATTAATCTTCTCAATCCCCGCCCATTCACTTTACTGTTTTTCTTTCTTAGTAAAATACTATTTTTAGGTTTCCTTCAATTTATAAAGGTAACTCTGTAAGAAAGTCAAAGAGGCCATCTTGTAATTGACGTTAGTGGTAAATAGCACTATTGGCTGTTTTCCAAGTGCACACTCTTTAGGCAAGTCACGCAATTTTTCTTATTGGTATTCAGGGAATTCAGGAAATTCGGGGAACATGTCTATGTAATTCGTATTAAAATCTTCTCAATCCTCGCCCATCCTTGTTCCCTTTTGGTTAATTATTGTCTCTTTGGTGTTTTTCTATTTTAGTTAACTAATATTTTCAGGTTTTCTTCAATTTAACGGTAATTTTGTACGCGGCCAAAATAACTAAAAACATCGTGACTGTGCTCCTTTTAATAGGCTTGTACATGGGTATTGTCGTAATGCGTGATTTTCCGTGAAACGAGAATTTAGGAAATTACTCTTCGTGACTCGTGATCTGAAGGTTTTGCGTGACCCGGGAAGAACTTGAATTATTGACCGATATTCATGATTCGTTGAGACGCAAGTTCTCCGAATGGTTAGAGTGGTCTATCAAGAGTGACTTAGGCATGCGATTTGCAATCATGAAGCCTTGACTTAGCCATTCGCGATTTTGCTTCTTCAAACACTGTTCCTAATGTAAAGACAGATCATTAAAGAGAGTACCTTACTTTCTTATTTTTGTGATTCTGGAAAACGAAATTTTTTATCCGTGAACCACGATCCCCTATTTTTTAGGTTCGTAACCCGTGCCAGATATCCCTCCCCCTCCCCTGTGCGACCCTCCTTTAAACACGAAATGACGAAATTAAATGACGCCTGACACTTAACAACGAGGGATGCGGTTAACCCACACAATAAGAGATATTAAGGCTACTGGGCGTTATTTTAGTTGGCAGTTGTGACATTTCGTCCTTAATTCATGGCATAATACCAACTGGAAATGAAAAGTAATCAGCGGGCTGAAGTCCAGTTAAGGTAATTCCCCTGAAATAAAACTGACAATAGATTTTCGTTCAAACTTTTCCCACTGAATATTTATCATATGAGAACTTCAATTTTGAAATAAAAACGGGGGGTGCCCATACTCATTAAGGAGCACTGGGGCATTGAAAATGACCCATTTTTGCATTATTTAACGCTTATTACGAGAACGCATTCGCAGTAATAGTTGTAATTTTTTGTGACCGAGACCCATGAGAACACGCATTAAACTGGAGTCAATGCGTTGTACCGGACACAAATAAACTTTTTAAGTTTGATTTAGACAGAAAGGTGAATCCTTGATTAAAATTTCAACCAAATTTCTTGACATGGTTACCTTAGGGCAAAATAGAAAAGACCACAGTTTACATGCTATTTTCGCTATTTATTCAATTTTCAGCAATAGAAATCAGATCAGTCTTTCCTCATGCAAAGTTTATGATAAGTTGATTACAATGACTGGAAAAAAAATTGGGGTGCCCATGCTCGTTGGTGAGCTATAGCCATTTTTCAACTAAAAGAGCTCAATATCAAGGCAAATCCGCCATGTTTTCAGTGTGCACGTGCACGAGAGCGCGCTAAATGGCGCCATAAATTATGCGCAGAAAGGATGCGCAGTGCAATTGTGAGGAATAACCTTAACTGGGCAAAAAGTTTCCCAGGTCACGAATTTTATTGAGATCTCGAACACTAACCAAGATTTTGCAACGAACCGGAAATCCAATTTTAATAAATTTAAATAAAATTATAACTTATAATTGAGCTTAACCGAGGTCAGGCATCAGAGGAAACAACATTTTCCTCAAAATTTAATTGTTCCTGCTAAAAGTGAAAAAAGGCTATACTCTGTATACTGAGATAAAACCATACTTTATTTAAAAAAGAAAACGCATATGACTTTTTTAATAACGAAGGTTTTAGAGACGGACCATTAGAAAAGTGATGGGGGGGGGGGGGAAATTTTCAGCTTGCACGAATTTTTTTTTTTCGCTCACGGCCTGTGCAGGAATTTTTTTTCAGGTGAAACCCTCTGCGCGAATTTTTTTTTCAGACAAATATTGCATTTTGAAAAGGTCATAGACAGCCCAACACAAACTCCCCTATGTGGTTTTACGGTAGTGGCACGTAAGCCTCTGAAGTTTTGTTCTGGTGAGTTTGTCTTTGAGCGATTATTTACCTTTTTGAAAAGTTAATAGACACAATAGCCTCCATTTGGAGCGAAAATATGCTCGAATATTTGTCCTTGGACATAACCCATGCGTACAAACAAAAACACATCGATAAAAAAAGCTTCACAATAGGGCAAAAGAACATCATCAAAGAATAGAAAAGTAAGGATAATGCAGTTTTAAGTGTCAGTTCGTCAAATCAAACCAGTAATTCATGGCTGAAGCCTCTGATAATATCCTTTGGTCTGTTTAATTGAAAAGTTATAATAGTCATTAATTTTGTATGGATGATAATATTTTTGTTTCAAAGAGAGGGGGGGGGGGACAGGGGGGTAATCTCCCTTCTCCCTACTTTTTGAGCCAATGTCTCCCTCCTCCCTAAACGGTTACGTTTCTTTTTCTCCCTCCTCCCAACTTTTTTTGGGCCATTTCTCCCTCCTCCCTATTCTGTTCCTCCCCCCTCCAAAGAGCGCTGTGAATTTGTGTTATCTAAGATAAGTTGATTGAAAGATCTTTACGTTGCCCATTTGGTTCAGGTTTCAAGTGTTTGAACAATTATGACTGCATTGAATACTCCAGACATTGCATTTTCTAATTTCAAGTCATAAATATTTGAACTTCCCACAGGTTGTTTCAAGAACTCCTCCCTAACTAGCCATCCACATCCAACTGAAAATATTCTTCTGCCTCACTTAAGGACGTTCGCGCCCATTGCTACTGCGCATCTCTAGTGCGCACGCTATTCATTGGTCACGCGCGTGCCACGTCATTTTCAAGCGCGCACACCGAGTCGAAAACTCAACAAAATATAGAGCTAATGGCCTTTGCGTTAACTTTGTGTGTGAATATTTTTGTTGGATGCTCGGTGACCCCCACTTTTTTTTCGGCAGATCACTTCCTTTTCTGATTCTTTCCATTATACTAAAAAACAAAAAAAATCTGTACGTGGGAAGTTTTAATTATTTCTCATATACTATTCAAATAGGGTCGAATTGGTACATGGATACAGGTGTGCGTAACTTAAAAGTTGTATTTTTTTAAGGCTAAATCTAGCTGATTTAATGGCACATGTAGTATAGATCTATCAAATAGGCCTTTATATTCTGTGTTAAACACACATAACTTAGATATGATTCTTCAACTTAAATATATGCCGATAGTAATGAATCCGGGCAGAATCGCCTCAGTGGCTGGAAATCCTAGAAATGCTATGATCTGTGATGCGCCTTATCTTCAAAACGAGTTTGGTGACCCCCATTTTTTTTTTACGTTTTTCTTGTAATCTTATCATTTTCTACCTGCAGTCAAAGTTTTAAAAAAATCTGTACGTGGGAAGTTTTTGGGCGCGAACGTCCTTAAGGACTTTCTTTGTCAAGTATCTGTATGTCAGTCGTAACTCTTGATCAAATGGAAAATACTGAAAGCAAATGATTTTGTCATAGCTATGTTTCATAGGCTGGTACCTAATATACCTGTAATTCAAAGGTATTTTCCCAGAAAATATCCATTCTCCTTCTACTGTCTGAGGGTGTTTGGTTTGAACCACTGCCATTACTCTGGATTGCTCTAATAACACTTTCAACTTTTTTCATTATTACATCATAATAATTAATAATGAGTTTTCTGAACAAAGAGAGCTATTTTTGTTATATGTACAAAGTAGGTATTTGGGTCATGCCTCTGGTGTTTAAAACACACAAGGCTCTGCAAAGATCACTTTCATTCAAATATTCAATAAGTTATAACATGGTAGCATTGTTCCAGGTATACTGGATGACTTCATTGCAATTATATGTTTTTACAATCCTTCACATTGTCAGTGGTGGGAGGTGCAATGGCCTCCTCCCCAGTGCACTTGTCCCCAGATCAAGCAGCCTAGGTTCGATCCCTGGCCAGGACATTGTTCAAGTTTTTCAAGTTTTCAAGTTTTTATTATTTTACACTGTTTACAGACGTGATACAACTTAATATAACATAGTTTACAATTATATAGAAATAAAAAAAAAATACAAACAAAAGTTAACCAGAAAAGAAACACTATTTAATCGTGTACAGTGACCAAAGTAGCTAATAAGCTTTCGAGTTGGTCACTGTCATGTGAGAGATAAATTGGCGTTGGCTGCATGTTAAGTATATTTGAAAGAGAAGAAAGACAAGCTAGAGAAAAAAGAGACGAAAATGATATCCTACATATTGTGCATTATTATCTTCTATGACTAGTAGTTAAATTATGGTCAGTTTTGAGAGCTCAGTAGGAATCTCTTATATTGCTTTTTGAAGAGCATGTACGGAAAACATTTAATTTCTAGTGGGACAGATCCCCAGATTTTTGCTGCAGAGAATTTAAATGTAGATGTACCATAATTAGTGCATATTGATGGCTTAAAGAAGTTTTGATTTGAAGCATATCTGGTGTTGTATGAGTGGATCTCTGATGCAGGTGTAAGAATATTCAGTAGTACAGCTGGGGTGTTACTTTTGTCATTCTTAAATTTATGTGCAAAAAGTGATACTTTTAGTCTGTAGATATTTTCAAATTTCAAGATTCCAAGAAGGTTATAATAGGGGATAACATGTTCTCTGCCATTGGCAAAGAACATGCTTCGTATACATCTATTCTGCTTAGTGCAGATTTTATGTAGTCTCGTTTTGTAAGCAGCACCCCAGCTGGCAAGACCATAGTTTAAGTATGGATAGATAAGGGTATAGTATAACTGTTTAAGCATATGAAAATCAAGATAGTGCCTAAGCTTATTGATTATACCTACATTGTTTGCTAATTTATTATTTACATGTTGAATTTGGGGTTCCCACTGTAGATGCTCATCAAGGTATATACCTAGATACTTAATATAACTTTTGCAATCAATATTATGGATATTTAAATGTATTTTTTTTCTTTGATGATGTTATTAACATATAATTAGTTTTCTTAAAATTTACAGATAACTTATTGATAGCACAGTATTTTAAAACTTGGTCAAGACACTTTACTCTCACAGTGCCTCTCAACCTTGCTACAACTGTATGGACTAGCATCCCATCTAGGGGGCAGTAGAAGTACTCCTAGTTGCTTCATGTTAAAGAAATCAGGAAAAGCTCCGGCCTGATCTGGGCCACTTGGCTCATATGCAGAGTTTACTTTCACCTTGGCAGTAGTGATTATTGACTGTTACACTTAGCTGGGTCTGGAAGGTGTTACCAGGATCTGGAATTTGACCGAACTATGGTGCAGGATTCCCTAAATTCAACATATCTTGACAAGATTTCACGTCAAAAATTTAGGCATAAATGTACCTGGGATGTTTTTTTTAATGCATCTCAGGAATTTGGGAATTCATCATGACCCAGAAAATGTTTTTAAATCAACCAGGAAAGTGCTAAGCGGTATCTACTTTACTGAACCCTTCTTTCCTCCATGTTTCAGGGAATTTCAGAGAGACCAATACATATACTTTGGTCTTATGCTAGACTAAGAGGGTGTGAGTTCCATGCTTGCTATGCTGAAACTTAGAGATGTTTAAATAGTCATTTGTTGGGAAGTCAATACTGACTATCAAGCATGTACACTTCAAAACAACACACCAGTATTATTGTATCAAGTGACTATTATAGTATAAAAGTCAAATTGCCCCAGAAGGTGACAGGGACCTCAATCAACAGAGCAGTTTGTTTACTTGTTTAAATGTTATACAACAGTTTAAGCCTGATTTCGTATGTGTAACTTATCAGGTACCATGCCGACACAGCTATAGTACTGCATAATAACTGATCCTTTACTATAAATTACACAGAATGCAAAGTAAATACTATTTAGCATCATATCAATTACAGGCTTTAAACAGAAGTAATTTTTATTTGAAGGTTACAAAAATTATTTATTTCTCTGTCTTCTAATTGAATCTCTGCGATATTTTGCCAACCAAGAAGCTTCTGTCGCACTAGCCTTTCTGGCTGGTGGAAGTCGTGACCAAGTGATTTTTTAATGACTGAGCATCTTCGGGAGATCTGAAAATGAGCTTTTATTTAGGCTTATAGCCTTGAAGTTAATTTCAGCTCATTGACATTTGGGGGATATCAAACATCGGAGAATTAGTTTTTAGTATTTGTTGGCCAACAGCTCCAACTTTATTTCGCCTGTAAGTCATTGTTTACAGGTGACTTTTCAAGATGATGGCCATCTTGGGGGAGCGAGTGAAATGTCATACCGCAGGGAAAAAATACGAAAAACCGCAATAATGTTTCACTTAATACCATCTAAAATTATATGTGCCATCTCTTTATGGAAACTGCAGTTGGTTCCAGCAATATTATGCCAAAGCCTCACTTAAAAACTCATGTACAAGCACCAAAGTAAGTTTGCACCCGCCTGATTTCTTCTTCATTTCCTAATTGGCAAAAGGAACCCAGTGAAAAGACACTCAACTCGGTGCTTGTTTTTTACGTATCAAACAGTGAAGTTAATTCGAGATCAATCGACTTTAACATCTTCTATATATTGAAGAAACAATCTATATTATCTATCTACAAATCATGCACGGTATAAGTTGGCAATCGGTCATAATTTATATGGCATTTTGCAGGATGACAGCCATTTTGCCGAAGGGCAGAAATTGAGAACTTTCACGATAAAGATAAAAGATTGAAAGAAACATTTACAAACATTAAAATCTTACTTTACATTTTCCTTAAAGCATGAACAGAAGATATAACCAGCCTTGAGGTCACAACAGTGAACCAAATCGAAGTAGCAACCAAGTGAAAACCTGTGAATGACCTTGAATTATGACAAGGTTCTGTTTACACCTGTGAAAACTTGCCCGAACTTTGACGCGCTGTATCATGGGAAGGGCTTCCAGCCCCCCCCTGACGCAAACTGTTGGCCGTCTGTCGGCTGACAGTCGGCCGATTGTTGGCCGTCTGTCGGCCGACAGTTGGCTGACAGTATATTTTGGGAACTATTCTTCACTATTACCGTTTTACTCTAACCTGTTCAGCCACAGTAGATGGAGAGACCAGGCCACCAGTATTAGGTGGCTTTGAAAGAACAAATGTTCCATCTGCAGCACATTCTGCTATTGGGTAACCAATATTGTCCCTGTTAAAACAACAACAAAGAAATAAGATAATCTGAAAATACATTACTTAATAAAAAAACAACAATCCTTTTCTAGTGAAAAATTGTAACAGAAAAGGTAGTTGTCATTCATTGCGGAGAAGAACAATAATAATCATGTATTCTCATTTGTCTCACTAGCCTTTATCAGGTGAGAAGGTTGACTGGTTATGCATCACCTTTTAAGTAGGATGCTCAACAGTGACTGGTTGATTTTCTGCAGCTGCAGTTGGCGCATTTTGATCTTTACCATTTTGGTGTGTTGTTCCCTTGGCAGTCCACTGCTGTACGATTCTCCAGTTGTTGTATTTCTTGATTGTGGGCATCCATGTTTCCATGATTTCTGTTCCACTATCCCTGTTGATATTGTTAAGGTAAGGTCTTATGTGAATTGCCTCTTTCGACTCTGCGTGTGTACGAGGATCATGATCAATAAACTTTACTTCGATCCAAAGTGGGTTGTGTCCAGTCTTGCCGATATAGACTGAATCCTGTAAATCACACCATCTTGTTTAACAGGCTTGACAGCATCTTTTGGTTGTGCTAGATGTGATCTTAATGTAGTCTTCAACTTGAAAACAGCATGTATGCCCTGTTGTTGTGGGCAGCGGCAAATTTGTGGATAGGCCTTTGACGTAGGGATGGATCGTGGGCTCAGCACTAGTGCTCAGTTTTCTGGTTTTGGCGATTTTTTTGTAAGAAAGAAAGAGGGTAACCATTAGAGACCAGAACAGAAGGCAGGTGCTTTTTCTCCTTGGAGATAACAGTGGGTTTTGCTATGAGACAATTGGCATGCTCATAGAGGCACTTGACAACACCGTGTTTTACTGAAACAGTGAAAATCAAAATGCACTTATCACAGCTGCTAAAAACCAACCAATCACAGTGGAGCATCCTGATGAAATGGTGATGTGTAACCAGTCGACATCATTGCCTGATGAAGACTAGCAGTATGCAGTCGAAAAACGTCACAATGTACAACATAAGTGATCACATCATGAGACAAATGAGAATACTTGATTATTATTGAAAAATGATTGTCAACATACACATACATTAATTTATGTCAAAGGTAAACTATTAAAAGTGAAGAACAGTTCCCAAAAGATATTGTCAGTTGTCTGTTGGCCAACTGCCATCTGAATATTAGACCTTTGTTGACTGTCGGTCAGCCAACTGTTGGCTGATT
Source organism: Platygyra sinensis (assembly GCA_019787425.1). NCBI lineage: Eukaryota > Metazoa > Cnidaria > Anthozoa > Scleractinia > Merulinidae > Platygyra > Platygyra sinensis. Next base: position 25,991 of record JAHPZR010044145.1, read on the forward strand.
CTCAGCTGTCTGTTGACCAACAGTTGGCCATTTGTAGTGCGACAGTTGGGTGTTTGCTGACCATCTGTTGGCTGACGGTTGGCTGTTTGCTGGCCATCTGTTGGCTGTTGTTGGCCATCTATCGGCTGACTCTTGGCTGCTTGCTGGCTATCTGTCGGCCAACTGTTCGCTGTTTGTTGACCATCTATCGACCAACTGTTGGCTGCTTACTGGCCTTCTTTTGGCCAACCGCTGGCTGTTTGTTGACCATCTGTTGGCTGACTGTTTGGCTGTTTGCTGGCCATCTGTCGGCACACTGCTGGCTACTTGCTGGCCATCTGTTGGCTGACTTTTGGCTGTTTGCTGTCCATCTGTCAGCTGATTGTTGGCTGCTTACTGTCAATATGTCAGCCAACTGTTGGCTTTTTGCTGACCATCTGTCAGCTGACTGTTGGCTGCTTGCAGTCCATATGTCAGCTGACTGCAGGCCCGTGACCAGGATTTTATGTGGGGGGTGCTAATGAGGCCAAAGTGGACCAAATTACTGAAACATATTTTTTATTGTCTGATCCATTTAGTTAGGAAAGTAGCTATACATGTGAAATTGTAACGACAAAGTACATGGTAGGAACTGAATATTACATTTATCGAATAAAACTGTTTGAAGTAAGTTATAAAGCAGACAATGTAAAATGATACATCAAAATACTGCAGAACTAATCCCTCAGAATAGTCCAGAGCTACAGCCTCCGTGGGTGTTTGGTGCCAAACAGATTTACCACCTCATCGAAAACATTAACTTGATAATGTATATACATTAGTGCGAGGGATGACACCCTTTCCTGGCCCATGCATGCCCTGTTATATTAATGCAGCCATTGCAGGGATTGTGGCACATATCTTGAAGAGTGCACATATATTTGAAAAGAGATCACCGCATCCCTTAACGCTAGGCACACACTAGGGGACTATTCACCAGGACTTATGCCCTAGTATGTACACACTAGAAAACTGACCGATTTGTGGGACTATTGGTCCCTACGTCTAGTCCCAGAATTCAAACTAGCTTAATTCGTGGGACTAAATCCCTGCGACTAGAATTTCGATGCAAAATACGAGTACACACTAGGGGACTGGTCCGCAAAGCAAGTCCCTGTGACAAGTCCCCATGACTAGTCCCCTAGTGTGCCGACCTTAAGAGCTTTGGCTGCTGTATTTGGCCTGTCTCCCTTCAGTTTAGATCGCTCCCTTGTCATTGGCTCACTCGTCTAAACCCCCATGCAAAGCGTGTTAATTTCAATATTCATTTAGATAAGCTCAGGCATCTGTGAGCTCATTGAAATATTCTGAATGGCTCGGGCTACTAGAGTGCAGCTGGTTTTAGTTTCCCAGTGAATACACGTACATTACTCCTTTTACCATTCTTTGATCTTGCTTTGATATCACTGTTATGTTTTAAACTTCAATTTAACCGACTACACTCCTTAACCTTGATATTGAGTATCAAAATGCTGACTGTTGACTTTTTGCTGGCCGTCATTGCCTGATGAAGACTAGCAGTATGCAGTCGAAAAACGTCACAATGTACAACATAAGTGATCACATCATGAGACAAATGAGAATACTTGATTATTATTGAAAAATGATTGTCAACATACACATAAATTAATTTATGTCAAAGGTAAACTATTAAAAGTGAAGAACAGTTCCCAAAAGATATTGTCAGTTGTCTGTTGGCCAACTGCCATCTGAATATTAGACCTTTGTTGACTGTCGGTCAGCCAACTGTTGGCTGATTCTCAGCTGTCTGTTGACCAACAGTTGGCCATTTGTAGTGCGACAGTTGGGTGTTTGCTGACCATCTGTTGGCTGATGGTTGGCTGTTTGCTGGCCATCTGTTGGCTGTTGTTGGCCATCTATCGGCTGACTCTTGGCTGCTTGCTGGCTATCTGTCGGCCAACTGTTCGCTGTTTGTTGACCATCTATCGACCAACTGTTGGCTGCTTACTGGCCTTCTTTTGGCCAACCGCTGGCTGTTTGTTGACCATCTGTTGGCTGACTGTTTGGCTGTTTGCTGGCCATCTGTCAGCCCACTGCTGGCTTTTGAGTATCAAAATGCAGACTGTTGACTTTTTGCTGGCCGTCTGTCAGCCAACTGTTGGCTGTTTGCTGGCCATCTGTCAGCTGCTGTTGGTTGGTGCTGGCCATCTGTTTGCTGACTGTTGGCTGCTTGCTGGGCATATACTCCATGTTAACTTCCCTTATAGTCTCCCTATACATATTTCCCTATATGTTATTTCTATATCACTCATGCCCATGGAAGTATGTATACAGAGACTATGTGGGAAGTTAACATGGAATATATGCCACTTGTTGACTGACTGTTGGCTGTTTGCTGTCCATCTGTTGGGTGCTTGCTGACTATCTGTTGGGCGACTGTTGGCTGCTTGCTGTCCATCTGTTGGCTGCTTGCTGGCCATTCGTCGGTCGACCATTGGCTGTTTGTTGTCCATCTGTCAGCCCACTGTTGGCTGTTTGCTGTTCATCTGTTAGCCGATTGTTGGCTGTTTGTTGGCCATCTGTCAGCTGACTGTTGGCTGTTTGCTGTCCATTAGTCGGCTTACTGTTGGAAGTTTGCTGGCCAGCTGGTTACCATGGGAGCAACTGATCACAATAACCAAACTGTTACTTACCAGTCTTGGACTGTCTGCCAGTCAGTGAAGATGCCACCAGTACACTGAGCCCCACATTCAATCAAATGACCAACCAAACTACAAACAAAACAAAAGATACTAACCACTAAATGTATGTTAAACTTCATAATCCTACAAAACACAGAACCACAAGCTGAAATGTGTCAGGTTACGTAGGTTAAAGGATTGATCAAAGTCAGCCAATAATTTATTAAGGCTTTCTAGGATCATTAATAATTCATGACCAAATTTAAATAAAAAGCAGAGTTTTTACAGTTTTCTTCATTTTCTTCCAAGTGTTAATTATACTCGTGAAAGTTTGGGAGAACTCGAAAAAGCTGTGGAAACACTCGCCTGCGGCTTGTGTTCCCACAGCATTTCTCGTTCTCCCAAACTTCCACTCGTGTTTGTAGTGGAGCTCCGGTGGCCCAAAGGGCTGCCAAGCGGAGCCCCATACTCATATAGGAAAGAAATGGAAACCCATGAGTTGATTTTCTCCTGGTGATCATGGTTAGCGGCATTGCAGTGGGGGCGTACGCATGACGATGACGATGACGGAGTCCCGCAACATGGTGGTCATACTCCAAATAATAGCTTGACAGAGACATGCAACCTTGGTTTACTGTGTACTTCTTTGATATTGGACATCCCTGTTATGATCAATTGACACTTGCCAAAACAAGGTATCTGCTGACCAGTATCACGTGACCATATCGTGGGCTCAAGTCTACAGCTCATTGAGGTCACATATTTTTTTGAAGTTGACCGCTGACCAAGTGCTGGTTTTCGATTAGATCTCCGGCTCATGTGAGGTTAATTTGTTGAAATCAGGGCAGGAATGTTCGGAAGCCGGTTACCACAAGCCCAGGATTAAAACTTATTTGAATTATAACTTTTTTTCTTCTATACAAATGTTTTTGCTGCTTTATTTTGTGTATTTGGTGATTATGAAACTCAAAACAGTAAGTCAAACAATAAACAGAAGACCTCATTGTAATGTTATAAAACTGAAATCAAAATTCTACCTTTTCCTGGGTTAGCTTTATTGGGCATTGAACTACCCGGAGCTACGCTTTTAGGCTGGCCTAAATCTATATATTATAACTCGATAGAAACATAGTACATGTTTTCTATCAACCTCGTTCCCAGGGTCTCTCATCTTACTGCCCCCTGAGGCGAGCGAGGAGAGACCCTGGCACACGCTGGTCACATGTCTCCCAGAATTTGGGAGATGACATTAACTTATTGAAGGGAAGGGTAGTCTAGTAATAATTTTGTCTATACTTAACCTACGGGAGTGCGGGATGTGGTTGTCACCAAAATAAACCAGGAGCGATATGATGCTCTTATTCTGCAAATGCCGGCGAAAACCTCATCCATCATCTGATAAAGGAATATCAGAGTTGCTGTAGGTTGTGTGGTTCAATTAAGGACGTTACATATTGTAAAAGTCTCCTCAACAAGGAGAATGAAGAATTGCACGCTATGGCCCGGGCTGTGCATGGAAGAACTTCAACTCATTGGATCATTACCTGGAAATGAATTAAAACCAGGTCTACTGTGTACGTCTTGTGAACGGCGATGAAACAGTTTTATTCAGGACCTCAATCACTGAAAGCCAAAGTTACTTCGAGAGGAGCGAAAGGGTGAAAAGATTTATTGGTGTCACCGCGCCGTCGGCTCCCCTAACTTTGCAGAGCGCGAACGACTCTTTGCGGTCCGCATTTCGCCGTGCTTTCTCATATCAAAGAAATGGATTTATCTCTGACCGAAAGAAGGCTACAAAGAGAAAAAAATAATTTTTATTATGTCAACAAATCAGTGTACGTGACTCCAACGGTTTGTGAGAATTGTGCACTCTTTTAATTTTCGTTCTCTGAAAGACTTTTGACCTTTCGTTTCTTCACGCGCGGTGTTTCTGAGAAAAGGAAACATCTACCCTGTTAGGCGAAATGGAAATTATAAGTACCGGTATAGTGGAGTCGTTTGACTGTGTTATAGCATATTTTTAAAGTCTTAGGTCGGCATGTCGTTTCCGATGTTAACTGCATGTCATTTGTCAGAGTTTGACACCTCTGTAATTTGCCATACCGTACTTATACTTTGACTACTTTGTTTAGGCTCACCATTCTATTGCAAGACATGCATGTTTTGAGGCTTTTAGTATTGGTTCTCCAAGGACAAAGATTAAGATGTTCCGTGAAAATTATGCTTACTTTGATTCTATGTTGTGATGCTGGGACCAGATATTTGATTGGAACTAAAGGCACAGTGTGTTGCTTCTTGATTACGGATATTATATTATCTTTTTCCTGACAGTAATCGTTGAGGTGAAACTCGGTATCCCAACGGTCACTACACAAGGTGGACATGATGCAATGCTTTGTCATAATTCCACCAATATTACCAACCACAGGACCAGTTGAAATAATTTGACCTGTAAAACAAGCCAAACTCCTTTCCAAAACCAAAACATTTTTGTTGATAATGTGGTCAATGATGTTCAAAATCTTTTTATTCCATCTATCCACAATTTTCAAAGTGCCCAAAATCAAATTCCAAGTAATGCCTAACCAGTTTAGAACCTGTGTGGGTTCCCATACCGACTTTTCTTCATTAAGTATAAACCCTGCACTGCCCAAGTCGTTTCTAACAGCCTGTGCAGTAGCATAGCAGTCTTGTCTATCTTGGACTGAGCCCCGACCGTCATCTAGAAAAATGGCTATACAAATACCTTGTAATCTCCAGTGTTTTTCCAAGGGTTTTAACAGCTTTGTAAAGACATAAGGGGCAGCTGATAAACCAAAAGGAAGAATGGTAAATACATAACATATTTCATCCCCAGAATCCGATGCCTTCCATGAGAATCCAAGGTAAGTTTCGTATTCCTGTGAAATTTCTACATGGTGATACCCGCTTTTCAAATTGAAGGAAAGCATGTATGAACCCTTTGTCAAGTAAGCAAGAGCAACCTTCCAATCTTCATATCTCACCCTTTGTTTAACTAAACACTTATTTATGTGGGGTAAGTCCAAAATTAGTGTCTTTTTACTGCATGGCTGTATTGACACAGATAAAGGGTTAACCACCAAGGGTTTTTGGACAACTACACAGATAGATTGATTACCCTTTGAGTCTTATAGATTCTGTTATTTCCAATTTTGATTCTCGAAAACCTTCAATAGGCGTAGCGGAGAGAAATGCTGACAAGAGAAACATAGTCAGAATTAATCTACCATTCAAAGATCAGGTTTCAGCAAATTCTGTTCGGAGGCAGTTGCGTGATCTCAGTAATAAGATTGGCCTCGCTTTGCAGCCAGTTTTTGTAAGCAAGAAATTAGAACAAGACCTAAAACCTAAAGAAGCCAAGCCGTCAATTGTTAATCGGCAATGCGTTGTTTATCATTTTGTATGTGATCTGTGCGATGCAGATTATGTCAGCTATACAGCCCGACACCTTTTTCAACGTGTCGCTGAACACAAAAATTCGGCAATTGGCATGCATTTTCACGAAGCGCATGGTAGGAGGGATCGTTTGAATGAGAGTCATTTTAAGATTCTGAGCAAGTGCCAAGGGAAATTTGATTGTTTAGTGTTTGAAATACTTTAAATCAAGAAATTCAAACCTAAGCTGAACGTGCAAACGGACTCCATACGTGCGAAACTTTTTGTTTAAGCCGTAAGTTATTTTCTCTCATTGTTCATTTTAGTATTTATAGAACTTATTTTTGCACATTCTTGACTTGATAATGACGTTATGTTAACATTGAAACGTCGTCGTCTTTAGCTTTTTATCGTTTTTAACTTTTTTAAATTTTACAATGTTATCAAGCAACGTTTTGTCGCAAGTTTTTATCGTCAAAACTACACAGATACGACTGAAAAGAGCAAGCTCATGGATGGCGTGGCCCACAAATTCTCATGGAGTCTAGCAGACTTATTATTCCTTAGCTTTACGGGCTCAGGCAAACTTTGTGTAGCAAAAGGTAGTTTGTAACCATTTTCAATTAACTGTATGTAATAAGGGGTGCGAATGTCTCAGATTACCCTTCACACTTAAAGGTAGATCGCTTTCCACTTCAAATTTTTCTACAATTGCTAGTGCCTTCGCTAAGTCTTACTCAATACTTGATAGCTGGTTGGCTTGACTGAATTCCTCCTGCTGGCTTGTTGCATGAAGTTCCGGTAAAGGAATTGTGATTATAGTAGAATTGATAACTGTTGCTTCCAGATCCTGGCCAGAAGGCAGATCGACAATCTTTGGCCCAGTAACCGTATTTTCCACAGTTGAAACATCAGAAGCCTTCGTAATAAGCATCCCTATGGCCTGTATATCGAAAACAACAACAACTGCAGTAAGCTGGGTGGGAAGGTGGGACATGTGCTGAAGTATTAACTGCGTGTATCGCTAGTGTGAGTGAATATTCAACGGTGACAGAAGATATAACTGCCAGAGACTAGCCAATCCCATTTTATGCATAATTAGAACAAGCGAGCACATGCAACAGTAGAAGTAAAAGTATTCGAGCATTACTAATTACTGGAATACCAGCAGAAAATTCATTTACGTTCTAATTTGCTTCGCTCAACCGAATGTGAATTATTTTACCCTTCAATTCCCATAATAATGAGACATACAAGAAATACAGTAGGATGCGCAAGCAGATCCAAATTATGAGAATTCACAAAGTAAAACGAAGTCATTGAAGGTTTTGCCGCGAAAAAGCTGATTATCACCACCTCCACTTATTCTTACCTTTTTTCCGCGCTTATTGTTTGCCTGTTCTTCCTGCCAGCATCTACGACTAGCAGTCTCCCAAGCTTTTTTGAGGCGCTTTTCGTCTTCTGATCCTGAAGCCAGCTCATCAGACTCGGACTCGGCGATGACCTGCCAACCATCTCTACTTTTATCGGCGATCTTGATCAACTTTTGCCTCTTTCGCAGAAGTTCTTTCGTGTCCTATGCTAGACTTCGAATGCAGTTGTTGCTGGGTTGACTCTGCTGGGTCTCAGATTCAATGCTCTCCAAAATGGAATCGATTGCCGCATTGAGCTCAAACTGCTTTTGGTTGCCTCTATACTTTAATCGAACAACCTCTTTTGTCGATCTTTGACTTCTGTTATTTCTTAAAGGTATGCAACACGATCCCCTTGTTTTCTCGTAAATGTTAGGGCAATGTGCAGTTCCAGAAAATATCCATACTCCCCCCACAGAAGGGATTTGAATTTCCTAGGGGGTGGGGGCTTCTGTAAGGCCAAAAAATTTAAAGAAATGTATGAAGCTTAATAGGAATATTTTCCACAGGGATTGGGAGGGGGTTCTTAGGTCTTTGGATATTTTCTGGAATTGCACAATGTGCTTTTTCTTCACTACTGGAAATAAATGAATTTTGCATTTGTGTTTCAGTAATTAATAATGATCAAATACCTTCACTTCTACTGTTGCATGCGCTCACTTGTTCTATTTATGCATAAATTGTGATTGGCTAGTCTCTGGTATTTATATCCTCTGTCACCGTTGAATATTCACTCGCGCTAGCAACCCACGCAGTTTATCTTCAGCATGTTAAAAATCTAGTTTCCTGATGCCTATGGAGAACAATTCTTCAACATCCTCTGTCCAGTTAGGAGACGCAGGTGTTAGCAACCAGGTTGGTGGCCCTGCTGTGGATCAGGTTTTCTCTTTGTTTAAAGATTACCTGCAGAACCAACTAGAGACGAAGGCAAAAAAAATGAACAGAAGTCAAAGATCGACAAAAGAGGTTGTTCGATTAAAGTATAGAGGCAACCAAAAGCAGTTTGAGCTCAATGCGGCAATCGATTCCATTTTGGAGAGCATTGAATCTGAGACCCAGCAGAGTCAACCCAGCAACAACTGCATTCGAAGTCTAGCATAGGACACGAAAGAACTTCTGCGAAAGAGGCAAAAGTTGATCAAGATCGCCGATAAAAGTAGAGATGGTTGGCAGGTCATCGCCGAGTCCGAGTCTGATGAGCTGGCTTCAGGATCAGAAGACGAAAGCGCCTCAAAAAAGCTTGGGAGACTGCTAGTCGTAGATGCTGGCAGGAAGAACAGGCAAACAATAAGCGCGGAAAAAAGGTAAGGATAAGTGGAGGTGGTGATAATCAGCTTTTTCGCGGCAAAACCTTCAATGACTTCGTTTTACTTTGTGAATTCTCATAATTTGGATCTGCTTGCGCATCCTACTGTATTTCTTGTATGTCTCATTATTATGGGAATTGAAGGGTAAAATAATTCACATTCGGTTGAGCGAAGCAAATTAGAACGTAAATGAATTTTCTGCTGGTATTCCAGTAATTAGTAATGCTCGAATACTTTTACTTCTACTGTTGCATGTGCTCGCTTGTTCTAATTATGCATAAAATGGGATTGGCTAGTCTCTGGCAGTTATATCTTCTGTCACCGTTGAATATTCACTCACACTAGCGAAACACGCAGTTTATACTTCAGCACATATCCCACCTTCCCACCTAGCTTACTGCAGTTGTTGTTGTTTTCGATATACAGGCCATAGGGATGCTTATTACGAAGGCTTCTGATGTTTCAACTGTGGAAAATACGGTCACTGGGCCAAAGATTGTCGATCTGCCTTCTGGCCAGGATCTGGAAGCAACAGTTATCAATTCTACTATAATCACAACTCCTTTACCGGACCTTCATGCAACAAGCCAGCAGGAGGAATTCAGTCAAGCCAACCAGCTATCAAGTATTGAGTAAGACTTAGCGAAGGTACTACCAATTGTAGAAAAATTTGAAGTGGAAAGCGATCTACCTTTAAGTGTGAAGGGTAATCTGAGACATTCGCGCCCCTTATTATATATTATCGTTAATTGAAAATGGTTACAAACTACCTTTTGCTACACAAAGTTTGCCTTTGCCCGTAAAGCTAAGGAATAATAAGTCTGCTAGACTCCATGCCGAATTTGTGGGCCACGCCATCCATGAGCTTGCTCTTTTCAGTCGTATCTGTGTAGTT
>JAHPZR010044148.1:5000-17500 GCA_019787425.1 Platygyra sinensis
GGCCTCATGGTTATAGTGCGCTCGACTCTGGATCAAGTGATCCGGGTTCGAATAATGGCTGGAGACACTGCCTTAGACGAGACCGTGATTCTCAAGTGTCTCTCTCCACTCAGGAGTGGAGCGAACAGATCAGTGAACGTAATGCCGTGGGTAGCCCTGCGATGAACTGGCATCCCATCCAAGGGAGAGTAGAAATATTTCTAGATGCTTCATTCTACAGAAGCCTGGGCCAATTGGCTTGTATGCAGACGTTGCCTATACTATGGATGTTATCCCCCATTAATTTTAGATGGTTTCGTTCAAGGATTTTTGGTATATTGTGAAAGTAACTCTCTGAGGTCTGCACCAAGGGCGTAGCCAGGGGGGGGGGTCCTGGGGTGCCCGTGACTCCCCCCCCCCCTTTGTAAGCCTTTTTGTAAGCAAACAACCTACAATATTCAGGTGACAATCTGATGAGTACCCTCTGTATGAGTCAGTGTGACCCCCCCTTTGAAAAATCCTGGCTACGCCCATGGTCTGCACAATACATATCTACCCCTCGAAGAAACGTGTTTGTTGTTATATTAAACCTTAGAAGGAAGTTTAAAGGGATAAGGCTGCCAAGGATTGTTCTTGGATACAATAATTTATTTATAGAGGTTATACTTTTATGAATGGAAATAATTAATGCAAACAAAGATTCCACGATTTACGAAGGTTTTGTTTTGGTTTTGGTTTTGTTCTTGGTTTTGTTTTTTTAGGATGTCCTACAACAAGCCCAGATCATTTTTCGTAAGCCGCTGGCCGAATGTCTAGATGTCGCTATTAAAGAAGTTTCCGGGACAAAACAAAAAGTCAGATCAAAATTATTGATGCAGGTGCCGGAACAGGCCTTGCTGGTGTGGAACTTTTCAAACTTGGCTACACGAATATGGATGCTCTTGATATTTCACAAGAAATGTTGAATGAAGCGAAAAAGAAGAATATTTACAAGAAACTCATCTGCGGTCCAATCACTGAACAGCGGATTTCCGAATAGAAACAGGAGAATACCATGCGATGATCAGTACTGGCACACTTGCCACAGCGCATGTGCAACCCGAGGCTGTCAAGGAGATGATCAGGATGGTCAAGCCTGGTAAGGCTAAGTGATTCTTTTAAATAAATGTCTTGATGCGCCTATAGAGTTTTTGCACGGCAGCCATGCTGCATGGCAGGAATAATAGATTCTTTTTCCTATGGAAAAAAAAAAGCTTATGCAAAATATTTTCAGTGTTCCTGCCATGCAGCAGCGTTGCCGTACAAAACCTCTATAGAGATAACAGTTCTGTTTTAAGACAAACGATACTCAAATTTGGTAACTTTCCTCTTTAAAGTCCCGGGGGGTACTCCCTTTAATGGCCTATACGGGGAGGCTCCGCAAGAAAGGGGTACCTTTTTCAGGCTTCAGGTATATGAAAGGGTAGGGATTTCACAAGTTGAGGTATATCAAAGGGTAGGGAAATTGGTCATTTAGGTATTTAAAAGGGACTTTAATTAAAATATTTCGAATAAACGCCCCTTATGGCTGTATCAGTTTATTTCAGTATTAAGCACTACATGAAAATGAGGAACAAGACTTCCTAAAGTTGGTATGCGAAAGGGGTACCTCTTTTCAATAAAAGGTATATAAAAGGGGTACCTTTTCTGCCAAAATGGTGTATGAAAGGGTAAGGGATCGGACCTCGGTGCGGAGTCTCCCCGTATTAAACTTTGTTAAGTACCCCCCCCCCCCCCCCCCCCGCCCCCCTTGGGCTTTAAGTTAGTATCTTAGTTACAAGGTAATCTTTCTGGAAATGAATTTGCGCGTTATTGCGCTCAGAAAGAATATCGTGAAGGTGCCGGAGGAATTTGAAAATGCAGGTTTATTTCTATGGTTAACGTCCACACTAATCCGTTACTTTAACGGACCTTTTCCAAAACGCTCTTCAAACCGAAGGAATTTGAGAACGCCAGCTTTCGTTTTTGTGTGGACGGAATACATTGGCCTGGCGTGTTGTGTAGGCGGTTGGTTAGGTCATAAAAAAAATCAGTATACTTCTAGTGATTCCTTATTTTCCTCGGTTGTGTTTCTCTCACTTTATAGGAGGTCTTGTCTGTTTTTCAATGCGCCCTTCTGGTGTGGAGGAATATGAAGAGAAGATACTGGAGCTGGAGAGGGCAGGAAAGTGGAAAACTTTTTCTAAAGAGACGCTACCATATTCTGAAAAGGAAGATCTACCCAAAGAGATCAATGCATTCATTTTCAAAGTACTTTAGAATTAAACAAAAGCTGTTTTCCCTCTGATATGAGGAATTACAGGTCTGCTAATTGATAGGACCGTAAAGTAAACATAGGTCACCAGATCACCAACTTTCTTGTCAATGAACATGTAAAATTCATTACCTTAATTTATTTAAACCCGACCTACCAAAAAAATAAATAAATAAAATAAATGATTGAAGAATATAATTTCTGAAAATGCTAAGTAACAGCTAGCGAACTTAGATATTGCTTTTCTAATACACGTAAGCTAGAGAGATTAGGGAAAGAAGGCTAAGGACATGCAGATTTCAAAGACAGTTGTATTTTCATGTTCAAAGCCGTAGCTAGGCCGTTTCTGAGTTCTCTTGTGCCTCTGTTTCAAAACCATTATATACGAGTGCGAAACCTTTTATATCAAAATGGGTTCTGCATGCAGTTTCATTTCCATGCAAATTAAAGTTATTCTCCTGATAAGAATGGTTGCGTACTTAGACTCGCTTTGAAACAGAAGCACAAGGGAACTCGAAAATGGCTTATTGCCTTTCATTGATTTTTTTTTTTAATCGACGTATTTTGAACTGCGAAGAATGATCTGAAGATATGATTGATCATCACAGTTATAAACACAGTTGGGAATTTAAAGCCAGAAGAAAATATTCAACCTGAACGGGATTTCAACCCATGATCTCTGCGATACCGGTGCAGTGCTCTACCAACTGAGCATAAGTAAGTAATACTGAAGTAACTTTATTTCAACTCGGGTTGATGAGGCTGATTAGGCCCCTTGTAATACAGTCATACTAATATTCCGAGAAAGATATAAAAATGTCCAAAAATGTAAGAAAGTAAAAAGTACATGATCAATTCATGACTAACACTCGAACTATATCAATAACTAGTGTAGCCAGAGCTATGAAAGTGCTGCGGAATTTGGATGAAGTTTGCAAATATGGAAAAGGGTTTTCGGGAATATCTCCGGGCGCTGGTTCACCATCAAAGGACTGTATCTTTCGTTTGATGCGTTTATTTCTCTTCTAATCTCTATACAATGTTTCACTCTAAATGTCTATTCCGGTCTGAATTCAAAGTCTTACATCAGTGGCTTATACGTGTCATAGAGTTTAATTACAACAATACTGCGGTTATATTCTTGAGTCGCTAAACCCTATTGTATTTCATATCCCTAAAATTAGCTTACAACTATCCTTTGTTACTCTAAATATAATTAAATCAGTACGTGATCTATCGCTTTGCGCACTCTGTTCCTATAAGCGTCACGCTATGGCATAAGCAATTCGAGTTGTGTGATATAGCAAATTAACTATTATCAGACAGAGGGATTGTATAGAGCTTGTGCAGAACTGGTTGTCATTCACGTATTTTGTTTTTGGTCAAGTCCCTGAAATTGCTATAAATCAAAATCTTGCTCAGTGATCCCCATTATTTATTATTGAATACATTTCCCGTTATATTAATGAATGTTGAAAATTTGCATTTCAGTAAGTTCTATAGTAACTGAAACCAAGTCTACTAAAATTTTAGAGACAACAAGCTGTACAGTTGTAGTTCAAAAAAACTGAAACGTGTCCAGCACAGCAAGATAACCACTATAACGTCAGTTTCTGAAAGAAATATTGACACAATAAGGTTAATAAGGTCAAAGATTTCATTAACAAATTAACTGATTTTGTATGATTATACAAAGGACTGAAAAAATTTTATTGGCAAACAAAAAGCACATGGCAACCTCTGCACAAGTGTAAAACAAAAAACCACCGAAAGAAGTTTTAAAAAAATATCGAATGTAGCCGAGGTGCGAAATTCGGCAAGAAGCACATGGCAGCTACAGGAGTAAACGACAAAGCGAAAAACCACTTAAACTGCGTTCAATTTTTTTTTTTTGAGAATACGTGACCGCCTGTACGAAAGTAAATATTATTGCATTTTCTTTCACGCCCGTCGGCCGAAAGATCCGAGCCGCCAGAGTTATTCATAATAACGGCAGACGACAGAACTATCGAAAAGCTTAGTGTATAAACTTATCTGCGGCGAACTTGGTATTATCAACAGTGTAACTTAAATACGGCAAACTTGATATCAACCAGTATTAACGACTTATATCTACTTTAACACTGCAATGAAATTGTCATCGTGCACTAGCACTTACCTGAACCGGCGTCGAAACTCAAAAACGAGGATGACAGTGGAGACCTTCTTTATAGTTGTTGTCCTTATCTCGAGTACAACACGAACGTGGAGACGAGAGTACCAGGCGACACGACCTTCAGCAAGGCTTGTGGCGAGGGCGAGGCCTGGGCGCTTCTTCGCTAAACATTAACTTTTCGCAGTGCATTCTGGTCCGTTGAAAGCGAGGCTCTTCTACAGCGCAGAGCATTATGGTCCGCTGAAAGCGAGACTAAAAACCACAGCGAAATCTCAAATTTTCCTACCTTTCTTTTATATTTAGATTATAAACTGCTGCTACGCTCGCTACGCTCGCTCCGCAGCAATTAAGCAACAGACCACATGTTTCTATGGTTTATAGGCTGACAAACCAAGCATGATGTTGGTAGAGAAGAATTCGTAAATCACGAGCCGCAGGCGAGTGATTTACGATTTCTTCCAGTGTTCCAAATTTCAAGTTGACATGTTTATATCATTTGCTACATAACAAGACATTTTGGACAGCTAGAGTCTGATCTGCGTGATTTTTCAGAAAGAGAAAACACACTCACCTTCAGAATTCAAGTGTCGCATTTACTTAATTAGCAAGTGTGGTATTTCTTCGCCTTTTCACCTGGTTCAACATTTCCTTTTGAGCTTTTCTTGAAGCAAGACAAAAATTTCTTGAAACCCACTGCCTCCTCGAACCTTTTATTTTATGATTTCTAGAGGAATGGTCACCGACAAATTAATTGATTCAATCAGTTGATTCAATTCTTAGAGTTTTATTTTCTGAAAAAAATAAATAAATAAAATAAAATTAAAAAAAAAAAAAACGTTTCTTCTGACCTTCTTAAGGCGGGGGTACACCCGAAAGCCGTATTTTGGCTGGGTTTTATGTTTTTAATGCAAATATCTCGTTTACGTTTCAAGCAATCAAGAATCTCTATGCTCATTTCACATATCTATGTTTTGGGTCCTTTTGTAAATTTTTTGGTGATTTTTAGGTATATTTGGAGATAAATAGTTTTTCTCAAAGGATTACTAAAATTTATGGAAATAGGAAATTTGGAAGATTTGATGTTGTTTTAAAATTAGAGTTTGAAGTTAAAAATAGGTAGATATACTCCAAACAGTTGCCCAACAACCTGGAGTGCCATTGTGCGGTCGGGCAACTGTCTGGTGGTGTTCCAAAACCTTTTTTTTTTCCTTTCAACCTCTCTTTAAACTTACCAAAATTTCACTGAAATTCAGGTGAACCCCCGCCTTAACTGCCAAAAGAAAAGGCAAAGATTACAATAGAGAATGACATCGTTGCAGCCGATACACTTTTTGGTTATGCGGAAACTTTTACGATTCTTCGGCGGCTCGATCGGGGATGGCCTTCATTTGTTTTGTTTTGTTTTTTGTTTTTTTGTTTTTTTGTTTTTTTTTTTCGTAAAGCACGTCAGCGTTCGTGCTGCATCTGGGCCAAATATAAAATGGGATGCGTAGAATTCTGCTGCGCATTCATTTTTTGTCAACCAGCAAAAAAACTCGAATTTTTGGTGCATCCAGAGCTACTCGTCAAGGACATTTTAAGACGAGTAGCACTGGAGACGAGAGTGCCCCTACTGTTTATACTGTGTCACGCGCGCGAAAGCAACACGAAAGTCACGCGATAGTTCATTACATATACATGTGTCAGAACTACTGGAGTCCTGTCAGAGAGATCAAAACATGCACTCATAACCGGTTTAGGTAAGTCAACCTCTTTGATAAATGTTTGAGTGCTGGGAACTGCGGCCAAAAACGAAATATTTACGTGTACCGTTCTAAATTGATGTAAGCACCAACCGTAGTTTACCGACTCGAAATTGAATAACATAAGAGAGACCTTGCATGCACCGTAACCGAAGACTGCCCATGAAGACCGACGCTTGGCTTGTGATTTGAAGCTAGTTTAAAGCCGCTTAGGATTCTGATCTATATGTTTCTGGGACTAACAATCGAGCATCGGGCAATTTCTTTGGATTATTCATCGACGCTGACAATGTTTACACTTGCTTGGAAAACATGGCGATTTATTCACAAACGGTAAGTCAGCATTGAAGATTTCCTCGGATATTGTTATTAGAATTAAGAGTCAACTATCCTCATTTTTCGAAGCGTCATGCAAAACTCAAATGTTCCTAAGAACATACGCTTTCATTAGAAATCTTCTCCTGCCAGCCTTACTTTCAAAGTCCTAAACAGTGCTATTGGCTTATTTGTGAATTTCAATACTACAATAGCGTTACTTCACGCCTGCTTGCCTTGGTCACGCCGTGGTTTTTTTGTCATGTCACGGAACACGACTGTTTGGACACATTGTAGCTATAGCACAGAAAAGTTCATATTTTGACGAATTGAAAATAACTGATGAAAATACTGTTTTGCTTTTCCCGATACAAAAAGAGGAAAAATCATTAAACCAATTAGGCAAATTTTCTGAAAAAAACAAAAAAACAAAAACAATCAGAGGAACTTTGAGCATTCCAATATTTAGTTGTTAGGTCACGTTCGATATACCAATATTCTTTCATGGCTACGAGGCTCTTAGGACAAACTTTAAATTTTGTGCTTTTTTTTTGTGTGTGTGTGTGTATTTGACAGTATGTCTTTTCTTTGTTCAGAGCATGGCTTCAAAGTCTTACGAAAGTAGCTTTAGGAAGTATTACGGAAACAGATTGGACACTATCTCAAATGAAACAACAGAGGGAGAGATAAAACGCATATACGACGATTGGGCGGGCGAATATGACGAGGTAATACTTATCGGCATACATGGTACCACCCTCGGAAACCAATGCAAAGGGCTGATAGTCTGGACTATGCGATATTTTAAGGCGAGAGTTAACTTCAAGAGTGGGAGAGCGCGCGGCTCTTCCGCTCTTGAAGTTAACGTTCGCCCGAAAGTATCGCATCCTTCCGACCAGCAGCCAATGGGTCTCCGAGGATTACATGGTATTAATCAGCATAACACTGCTGATACAAGCAAAACTGCTTATTAATTTTACCCAGCCCTCTTCGTGTAGAATGTTTTGGCAGGATGCTTCATTGCCTTGTAATCTATCAAATGTTTTTTTTTTCTTTCTTTTTTCTCGACTGTGGTTGGTGGATGTGATGTGACGAAGCCAAAACCCGCACGGGAAATTTTCGGTGATTTTCTTTCAGTGGTATCTCTCCTAGAAAGATTTTCTTTAACTGTTTACAGTATTTCAGGTAAACTGTGACAGACAGGCTGTGTCCTGACTAAATATGGAAACACACACAGGTGGCTAGTTAGGTGAGACAAGAGAGAGTGATACCAACCTTGTTTCCAGGATCGCTCTTGCTACCTGCTCCGGGAGAGAGAAGTGAATGATGAAGAAGAGAGGCTATGGTAACTGGGCTGAAATCGTCCAATAATTTCGGGCCGGTAGTTTACAACAACTTCAACACGTTATTGTATATTAGTATATACACACTCAGTGATCTTGGTGTTTTAAGCAATCTGATTGGTTCGCTATCTCTGGCTAATGAGCATTATTCACCCCCTACCGAGTGAATAATGCGTAAGCCAAACAAAAATAAAGCATACTTTTGATTCACACTGATTTGAACGGTGTCTAAGGACCATTATTCTAGACTGTCACGAGGTTTTTTCGAATATTAACTATAGATTTTCCATGTTCAAAGATTCTGTAAATAGTTTCGCGAATTCGCGCATGCTTTGTACCGCTTGCTCGTTTTCCACGCATGAATTGAGAGGTCAATTCAATCGATTTTTAATGGTTTGCTTCTGAAAATGTTGTTGAGATTACTTCACTTGTATATACTATGTCACTTGTATATACTAAAACAATTATTCTTCTCAATCTCGGTGAATAGTGGCAGAATAATTGTTAACTGTTGCCACCCAGGTCTCGATCGTCTTATT
Source organism: Platygyra sinensis (assembly GCA_019787425.1). Lineage (NCBI taxonomy): Eukaryota > Metazoa > Cnidaria > Anthozoa > Scleractinia > Merulinidae > Platygyra > Platygyra sinensis. Next base: position 13,367 of record JAHPZR010044148.1, read on the forward strand.
ACGGACGCCCAGAATTATTTCCCGGTAACTATTAGTTAGCGTGATATCGCGCATTAACTTGAACGTTGAATGGACTTATTGCATATTGATATACTCTCCGTACCTTTTGTATTACAACCTTGTGCATCACGAAATAGTGCAGGGACATAGAGGTCGGAGCTTCCTGCTTCTTAAACCCTATTCTCCGGAATTCCTCCCACCCCCCCCCCCCCCACCCCCCTACACACGAACACACACGGAATGGATTACGAGTAGCCCCTCGTTCACTTGATCCGTCACTCGTAACGCGAAAGCAAACTTCGTAAGAGTGATCGTAGTCTAAGCATAAAACAAATGACACATTTACGTACGTACATTGTACCTTTCAGAGCGTCGTCGTTGCAGCGGGTGGAATTTACTACAAGCCATTTGCCGAATCTTTCGATGCAACAGCCCAACAGGTCTTAAAGGACAAGCCAAAAGATCAAATTAAAATTATTGATGTGGCGGCCGGAACAGGGCTGATTGGTGTTGAACTTCAAAAACTGGGCTACAGTAACCTACATGCTCTGGATATTTCACAAGAAATGTTAAACGAAGCCAAGAAGAAAAACGTGTACAAAAAGCTCATATGCGCCGCTTTGAATGACCAGCGGATTCCAGCTGAGATTGAGGCAGGGGAGTTTGATGCATTGGTGTGCGCTGCTACGATGCTTGCAGGACATATCCGCTCCTCTGCGCTTGTGGAAATGATTAGAATAGTGAAGATAGGTAAGTTTTAGCTCGTAATATCGTGTGATTTTGTACAAGTACAAATTAAAAAGAAAAAAGCCAACAAAGAAAGTGGCCCAAAACGGTTCTTTTTTTTTTTAGACAGAAAAAGGCTATCGAGAAAAAGAAAAAGGCTCATCAGAATGCCTACAGCATCAGTGTAAACTAACTAACAACTTATACGAGAGGTCTCAGAAAGGGATGTTAATTTATGGGTCAGAGTATCAAATCTTCTTTCCTGGTGAAAAATAGGGTAGGCAAAATCACAGAAATTGGTCCTAACTAGTGTAAAGGTTTTGGGAATTGAAGCCGGCCGCACACTCTAACTTGAATTTCTTGGAGTACATGTACACCCCAGGCAATAAACCCCTTAACCAACTCCCCCTTTCCCCCCACTCCCCTGCCCGTCGCCTTAGCTGACATAAAGGAGCCCAGACGAATGGGTATCCGCTAAAGCTTCCTCCCTCTTATTTTGGTTCAGGTTTTTTTTTTTTTAATTACAACTTATTACGTTTCGTTTCGTATTGTTTCGCTAAATTAGTTTCAGTTCAGTTTGTTTCATTTCATTGTATATTTCAGGTGGTCTTATTTGTTTCAACATTCGGGATGGCCAGCTGGTTGATTACCAAGATAAGATATCCGAGCTGGAGACGTCAGGAAAATGGGAAGAAGTCTCCAAAACTGTAATACCATTTTTCAAGAGTGATGGCATGCCAAAAGAAACAATGGTGTTCGTATACAAAGTGCTCGATGTTAGAATTTGACTGTGATTGTTATCCGATACATTCCTTTAGAAATCATTTTTGATTTTATTTAGAGGTCTGAATGCAAACAGCATGAGAGCAATTCCTCGTGTTTGAGTGGTATTTTGTATCTACTTGTATTCAGGCCTCGGAGATTCAAAACGATTCGCCTGAATTCCGATGGATCATAGGACACAGAAGTTCCATTGCAAATTCCTAGGGCCGAGTAGTTCATATCCCGGTCAGCGCTCACTATTGAGTATCAAAAGTTAACCAAAGACTTACTACTTCTTGCAGAAAACAGGTTTTTTTTTTTTTCCTGCTTATGTTTGTGTAGCTTGAGGTTATTCAAACTCAAAACTGAAGGACAAACAATATAAACAGAAACCTACGGAAAAGATCCAAATGTGCTTGACACCAATATTCTCGTTTATCTCGCCGGGTCAACTTACCTGCACTTTGAACAACCCTGCCCAAGCATCAATGAAGCTAGTCCATGGTTCTGTAAGCCAGACCTAGATAGTCACATTTTAAGTATTTTTAAAGTTTTAGGATCCCGAAATCAATAAAAAGAGATTCCTGTCGCGATCTATTTCAAATATTTTTTTTCGGGTTTATGTAAGACTAGCATACATTAAAAAGCATGGCTGGTTTTGTTAATTCTGTCGCAAGTGACGGAATAACGTTCGCATACACTTTGTCATGTAACAGTACATCCATGCACTTTAGACACTTTTGTATCTGTATCTGTATCTGTATCTGCATCGGCAGTCAAAAGCCAGGGGGTGTTTACGTGTCTATGACATGAGGCTATTACAGTAACATTTTAGAGTTTGGTCGAAAAGAAAATGACCACAAGGTATCTCTTTTTTACTCCTCGGATCTCTGGCCCTTCCCATCGCCGGGCCCACAAAAGGCTTCTTTTTCACAATTATAATAAAAGGATTTACGCTGTCATCATTAATTGGCTTAATTAAATATTCAGTAGAGTTCCTCGTTTGGCATTACCATAGTAAAAGCATTTGTTCTGACTTTCGGCCAAAATAACGAAATCAAAGAAGATGGTGGACTTAATGACGTCATATGGGGTCAGATGACATCAGTATCCGCTAAACGTTTGTCTGTATCTGTGAAATGCTAAACATTTTGGCTTTAGCACAACGAAAACTCGGGGAAGGTGCTTAAACCACCACCCCTTCCTTATACCACCATGGATGGTTATCAAAACTGAATGCAAGGCTGGCACTTCAGCGGAACAGCTGGTTTATTGAGGCCAATATTTCGACTTGAAACATTAGTCTTTCTTAAAGGCCAGGTCTTTGCTATTTTCTGGCGTTGAGACGTTGAGAAAGGCTTATGTTGTAAGTCGAAACATTGATTTTAATAGACAAGCCATGCTGCTGTGGTGGCAGTGTGATTTACACACTTTTAGGGACGTGTGATACGAGAATCGTGTAGGACCAGGAGCCATTATCGGGAAAGGTGAACGTACGCCCGTGCCATTTCTAGTATTGGGGCTGTCCCTATGATCGTGGATAATGTTATTATATGAGACAGTTGCCATTTTTAGAGCAAATTTCGCCATCGAGTACGGCACAGCCATACATGCTGCGATGATTTTTGCGGATGTCCCGCGGGGAAATGGTGTCCAAAATTCCCGAAATTTGTTTTATGCTTTTCACCCACAACTCAATAATACCATGTGTCTGTTGGAAGTGTTTCCGTAGTAAGCTGCTCAAATTTGAGTGAAGTGAGGCAGTGTCGATTTAAGGTATGTCCGCTTATCACTGACCAAGTTGTGTTCCGCTGCTTCGCTTAAAGGAGCACTGTCACAGGAGTTTTGCTGTTTTCAGATTTATTCGTTGCTGAAATCTTTACCTGGTACCTTTACTCGTTCCTAAAATGCTCAAATGGACTAACAGAAACATATCAAACGAATGGTGGCTCAGAGAGCAAACCGTAATGAATTTCTGGCAATATTTTCAAGGAATGGCTCTAGAATTTGAAAAAACTGGCTAGTTTTTTCAAATTTCAATCCATTTCCATCCTTGCCATGCTAAGTGATAGACAGCAATAAATGGTTTCGGTGTAGTGATAAAGTCCCAGGTAACAAAACTACATCATTATTTTTGGGTTTCCATTGATGCAGGAACATATTTCGGCATTGTAAAAGACGCTAAAATACCGTGACGTGCCCTTTAAAAGAGCTCCACATCACTGCTCTCTAATTTTACATATCTTGAAGACTAGCAGCTTTTCTATAACACAGCAAAAAGCTACAATCGTTGCACTAAACTCCTTGGGACAGTTAAGGTCAGTCCACTGAATAGAACCTACACTGAGATTTTTCTGCAAACTTTGCCAATTGATTGTTTATGTTATAAAAACTTAAATTTTGAAATAAAAATGAGGGGTCCCCATGTTCGTGTAGGAGCAGCAGCACCCTCTTTATTCTATATAAATCCTTATAATAGCACATGATTTTAGTCACGATTGCTTGCTAAATGCACATTTCTGACGATTGTTTTTGCTCAAACACTGAGGAATTGGCCCATATTTATTTACATAGAGAAATTTACTATTCAATTCCAAACTACCAAAAATAATGATAGGTTACCGTAGTTATTTTCGAGGAAAATGA
>JAHPZR010044148.1:20000-28743 GCA_019787425.1 Platygyra sinensis
TAATGACGGTATGCCGAGAACAATGAATAACGCACGAACCAAATTAACCCACAGTTTGTGCACATTGTGTAAACATAGTTAGTTAAGAGGGATGGGTAGGAAGCCCGGCAAACATCAAAGGAGCAAACAAAGATGCCAATATTTAGGTTGGAAGATCCAAGACCGTGCTAAGTCTTTTGTTTTGTGCTCATACACTGCACAGACTGCACAATGCTTGAGTTACGTGACTAACACGTTTCTATCGTCGATTGGATCCTCAGTATGGAGTGCATGGTCAAGGCCAAAAAGCGAACAAAAACATACAACAAAGAAGTTGTGGTTCATAACCATTCCCCTCAATTAACTACGGTGTAAAGTTTCAATGGAGGGTCGTACAGGGGTATTCTGATTAGATGATTTTATTTTCCGTGAAACGTGAATTTAGGACATTATTCTTCGTGACTCGCGACCTGTAGGTTCTGCGTGACCCGTGAAAACCTAAGCTTTTTAACCGATATTCGTGATTTTACCACTCTATTCCGATGTGATTTTGAGACGCACGTCCTTCGAATGGGTCCGATATTCGTGATTTTACCACTACATTCTATGTGATTTTGAGACGCACGTCCTCCGAATTGGTTCGAGTGGTCTATCGAGGCTTAGGTATGTAAGTTGTGCAATATAGAGCCTTAACTTAGCCATTCGCAATTTTTCTTTCTTCAAACACTATTTCTAGTGTAAGAACAGGTCATAAAAAAAAGTATCTCACTTGCTTATTTTCATGATTCGAAAAAACGAAATTCTTATATCGTGATCCGTAATCCTCTAATTTTTCCGTTCGTCAATCGTGCCAGACACCACCCTCGTCAATTGTGCCACCCCCTTCCCCTTCCCCCTCCCCCTTCCCCTCCCCCCTTCCCCCTCCCCATTCCTGTACGACCCTTCCAATGGTTTTAACCCTGGCCTATTCTGACCCGGGATAGGGAGGTGAGGGTTGGGGTATGTATGGCTCTCGCCTACTCTGGAGGCTCTCAACTTTATAAGCTCCAGACTACGCGTGATATATGTGTAGTTCATCGCTAAATATTGGTGTAAATTAATCACCTGACGCGATAATGTTAAGCAGCGGAGATATAATATCAGCCTTTGTAGTTCTCCACTAGATTTTCCCCAATTCTTATTGGTTTAAAATCATCACGTGACACGATAGTGTTCACCGCGAAGCTGAGATAATCTATCAGTCTGTGGTGGAAGTCCTCGGAAAATACCCGGATGGATAGTACTCGTCCGTGATTTTTATTTTCTGCAAACAAGAGGGTTTGCAGAAAATAAACAACTGAAATTGCAATAAGTGGGTTTTGGTCTGTTTTCTTTTTCAAATTTTTCATTTGGCTTTAAATATAACGGTTTCAACTAAAGTAGTTGAAAATAACTCAATAATATCATTTTTGAACTGGCGCGCGGAAAACAATTCAGTGGTGAATCTTTGTCTCGTAACCGGCCATCGGTCTGATAGTTACACCTGAAAATTGATGTTTTAAAACTAGCATATTTGCCCTCGAAACTTCGCTTCTCGGCAAATACTGTATTTGTTTTAAGAACATCAACTTTCCAAGGGGCATCTATCAGCCGATAGTTCTGCAACAGAAGCACTCCATTGTTTAAATATTGTCCGGATGGACATTTTTTGTTAGCGACACCGAAAATGTCTTGATAAATTGCAAAGTTAAAACTTGCGCTCAACTCAGAACTCCTTCCCCAGCAATGAGTTACAAGGAAGGTATAAACTGTTGATATGCTTGCCAAATTCACAAGTTTATATTATTTTGTATATCAGCAATCCCATTGCAAGTGATAGATGGCATCATTCGACTCCAGTTATGAAAAATACGTTGGCTCAAGACTCAGCAAACTCACCAAAGAGACAACAGAGGAGGAAATAAAGAATCTGTATCAAGACTGGGCGACTGAATACGACAAGGTACACGACTCGTATACGAATAATGCTACTGCCACTACGACTACTACCACTACTCACTACACTACTACTACCACTACCACTACCACTACCACTACCACTACCACTACCACTACCACTACCACTACCACTACCACTACCACTCCACTACCACTACCACTACCACTACCACTACCACTACCACTACCACTACCACTGCCACTACCACTGCCACTGACCACTGACACTGCCACTGCCACTAACGCCTACCACTACCACTACCACTACCACTACCACCACCACTACCACTACCACTACCACCACCCACTACCACTACCACCACCACTACCACTACCACTACCACTACCCTGCCGCCACTGCCACTGCCACTGCCACTGCCACTAGCCACTGCCACTGCCACTGCCACTGCCACTGCCACTGCCCACTGCCACTGCCACTGCCACTGCCACTGCCACTGCCACTGCCACTGCCACTGCCACTGCCACTGCCACTGCCACTGCCACTGCTACTGCTACTGCTACTGCTACTACTACTACTACTACTACTACCCCTACTACTGCTGCCGCTGCTGCTGCTGCTGATGATGATGATTGATAATAATAATAATAACGTTGAACATTGCAAGAAACTTCAAAGTAATAACATGGTTTTTAATATCACGATTGATAAATTAGCCATGAACAATTATTGAAATAAGTTTTTAGACATTTCGACATTTAGACACTTAGATTAGATTTTAACAAATGTTATATACATTTTACTGCAAATTATCAATCGTTTACTGAAAAACCGTGTTTTCATTCAACTCTACTAAGAAACAGTATAACAATTTTAAAAAAAAATTACAATTCTCGTATAAAAAAGGCCTATGTAACTAGTTACAAAATTAAAACTTCTCATGAGGAAGTGACTGCCTCCAAGAAATAAAACAATGATGATGATGATGATGATGATGATGATGATGATGATGACATAAAATTGATAATATACATTTTACTTATTTATTTACACTCTATTTTAGTTTTCGATTAGCTCACAGGGTACGCTATGCTCCCTGTGTTTGCTTTCTGACACTGTGTATACAGATAGTTTTTACTGCATAATAATAATAATAATAATAATAATAATAATAATAATAATAATAATAATAATAATAACTTTTTAACCAAGATTTTTAGATTTTAAACTTACATTTCTTTTCATACTGTGCTTCCATCTTGTTTGAAGCTGTTTTGACTTCTTGTAAATACATGTAGTATCAAAATTATTGCAAACAAAAAAAAATTACTTTTATTAATAATAATAATAATAATAATAATAATAGTAATACTAATAATAGTAATAATAATAGTAGTAATAATAATTATAAATAGTATTTTTACAGCGCGCCTATCCAAGGCGTGATCTAGGAGCTTTACAAGTACACATCTTAACTAGTGTGAATTAAAACCTGCATGAAGAAAGGGCCATGTAGCAACAAAATTATTGCAAACAAAAAAAAAATACTTTTATAATAATAATAATAATAATAAATAATAATAATAATAATAAAACAATAGTAATAATAATAATATAATAGTAATATATAATAGTAGGTGATGATATTATAAATAGTATTTTTACAGCGCGCCTATCCAAGCGTGATCTAGGAGCTTTACAAGTCACATCTTAAAACAAGAATCAATAAAATTATTCAATAAAAGCTTTCTTAAATTTGAGTTTTAAGCCGAGTTTTGACAATTTGAAGATTGTCTGATTTTCTGTTCAATAACAAGAGTAAACGATATGACGTCCTTCTTAGATCTCGGCGTTTTTTTTCGGTCATCGTTGGGTGGCAATGGAATGATTTTTTGATCATATTCGGTTTTGATTCATTATATCAGTAATCTCCTTAACACCTCTCTTAAACTTTCTATTGGTTCGTTGCCAGCTGCTTCCGAAAACTAGAAATATGTGGACGAACCTTCGCCCCTCTCCTCCCCCCCCCCCCCCCCCCATCCCACACCACTACGTCTGCGTTAAAAGGCTGTATTCAAGCCAATTCTATGACGTTTTAGTTACGATGGGTCTCAATTTTTCGTCATTTTTAGGAAGTCATGGGAGTCGCCAAGATAGCTTATCACGAGCCCTATGGCCAAAGCTTTAGATGCCGCTTTCAAACAGGTTTTTCCTAATAAAACGCAAAGCCAGATCAAGATAATTGATGCAGGTGCCGGAAACAGGCCTACTGGTGAGGAACTTTTCAAAAACTCGGCGCTACACGACTATTGATGCTCTTGATATTTCGCAAGAAAATGTTGAATGAAGCGAAAAAGAAGAATATTTACAAGAGGCTCATCCTGCGCCCCACTCACTGAACAGCAGATTCCCGAAATACAAACAGGAGAATATCACGGGTTGATCAGTACTGGTGCACTTGTTATTGGCGCATGTGCGGACCTGAGGCACTCGAAGGAGATGACGCGCATGGGTGAAGCCTGGTAAGAAGGAATTATTATGTATGTGTTGTATCTTAATAGCAGAGACTCCGGCCACCCAAGCGGAGCCCCCATACTCACATAGGAAAGAAAAAGGAAACACCATGAGTTTGATTTTCTCATGGTTCATCATGACTAGCGGTATTGCTCGTGGGACGCGTACGCAAGACGGGCGGACGACGACAGAGTCGCGCAACATGGCGACAGAGACATGCAGCCTTGGTTTACCGTGTACTTCTCTTGATATTGGGACTTCCATGTTATGATCAATTGGACACCTGTCAAAACAAGGTAAAAAAATATAGAGCGGCCACACTGATCCCGACGGCAGTATATGACCACAAAATGAAATAAAACGGAGTAAAGGCACTAAAATTATTATTATTTTGAGCAATTTTGTTTAAATAATTTAGTCCTTTACTCCGTTTTAATTTCAGTTTGGTCATATCTGTCGTCGGGATCAGTGGCGCCGTCTATATTTTTTATTCTAAAATTTCTACTGATCCAGGTCTACTGAAAGATCCGGCACACTCATCGGTTTGTTGCTGTAGTTATACAGTTTTTAATTCCATCTGCAAAACAAGGTATCTGCTGACCAGTACACGTGTTTCATATCGCGGGCATCAAGTCTACCAACCTCATCGAGGTCATGACCAAGCGCTGGTTTTTTATTGGATCGCGGGCTCATGTTAAGTTAACTTGTTGAAAACAGAGCAGGATTGTTCGGAAGCCAGTTAACACTAGCCCAGGATTATATATTTATTCGAATTATAACAATTTTCTTCTATACAAATGCTAATTTGCTGCTTTGTTTGGTGTATATTGGACCCCTCAGGGCTGTTGTTTGTTATTTATATATTAATGATATCTGTGCCGTTTCAAAAAAAATTAGATTTACTTTATTCGCGGATGATACGAATGTTTTTCTTAGTCATAAAAATCTCAACTCTCTAATCCAGACCGTGAATTTGGAATTGATTAAGGTAACTTCTTGGTTTCAAATTAAGGCTCTCAATTAGTATAGGTAATCAAATGATTTCGAGTGCAATTTGGGATAAATAAGGCACGAGTGAATTTTTCAAAGATTACAAAAAATTGCACGAGCCCATAGAGCGAGTGCAATTTGTAGTCTTTGAAAAATTTGCGAGTGCTTATTTATTCCAAATTGCACGAGAAAAATCATTTGATTACTTGTTGCGTTCGACGAAGTGGAACGCAAACCTAATTTTGTTTGCGTGACTATGGAGAGTTAGTTGCCCTGTGTAAGGTTATAGGCTGGAAAATCCACATTCCTGTAAGGGCACAAAAATCTCCACCCCGCTTAATTTTTGCAGGGGCATGTCACGGTATAGTTATTAACGATGTCACGGCCAGTAAACTGGTACCGTAGGGTCTAAGGCCCCGTCCACACTAATCCGTTTTCAAACGAAAACGGAGCTGTTTTGCTCCGGATACGGCTATCGTCCACACTACAACGTCGAAAACGATCACCGAAAACGGAGCCATTCGAAAACGCTCTCCAGAGTGGAGCGATTTGAAACGATGCTGTTTGAAAACGCTGTTTTCTAGTGTGGACGGAGAAAACGATGCTATCTGAAAAACGGTGACGTCATCAAAATAGACACGACTGGGCGCCAGACCACTCGACCATGAGTATCCAAAATGGCGCCAACTTCGCGGACCAATATATTGAAATGCGCATGCGTCGAGTTCATTTGAGCATGCGCACTGAGGGTATATAGTTTTCAAAACGGATACGGCGTTGTAGTGTGGACGGGCGAAAACGATACGAAAACGATAAGTGTGGACGCAAATGTTTTTGAAAACGGAGCAAAACAACTCCGTTTTCGTTTGAAAACGGATTAGTGTGGACGGGGCCTAAGTGAGACGGTTAGCATTAAATAACATCGGGTCAGGTGGATTTAGTGAACAGCGGTTAGGGTTAGGGCTAGAGGTTTTGTGAGGATTGTTATATTGCGGGCGCAGAAAACTATTTCACCCCTGTGTTATCTAATGCTGACCAAGTGAGACACTGATGTGACGAACATGTGAGCACGTGAGCAGGCAATGTAAACTTTGGTCCTTCTTTCAATGTGGTCTCGATCTCATTATTTCGCCGTGGAATTTGAGGCTGAGTAGTATTATATTCAATAGTCCTTTCCAGTATGATGTTATTTAAACGTTCGTTCGAGCTCACGATGAGCTTGTTTATTTTATATGTTCACGAACACGATCGCCTAGGCTTGTGGATGTTCACTGGAAACAGCTGTATTAAATCCCCGGGCTGTATTTGATTGCGTTTGTGGATTTAGTTCCAATTGCGACAGAAAAGGTCAGTAGTATCCGGTCGAATATTATTTGGAATCAGTGGAAGAGTACTCTGAAGGAAATATCTATGTAAATACTGTGTACTTTGTTAATCAGGCCAGGGAAATACTCGAATCAGTCACACGGAGCAACCAGCACGCGATTGCAAATGTTTACTCAGTTATGTTTGAGCTTCCTGCTTAGGATAATGTTCGCAAAAAATATACTTTTACAAATTAGCTTTGCGCTTAAACATTACAAGTCAATGTGACAATATTTAGCACGAAATTTGAAAGCTGATGTAAATATTTTAGTCCTATTAAACTTGTGAGTCTACGGAAACTGGCGCCGTCACGCAACGCAGTCCTCAATCAGACTGGCATGGACTTTGTCACTGAAATATCTTTCTGTAAAACCCCGGTTGTTGATGAAAAAAGGTTGGTTTTTAGAGGTTGAGATAGAGTCAGCTAGGGAAATCATTTAAGGTATCTGTATAAACATTTATACGGCGCGGAACGCACTCTCATAATCTTTGATTACTACTAGTTAATAATATACAAGTGACAATTTCTGTTACGCTTCAGTATTTTGCGTGACAAATGGAGGCAACAAGCTACTTCAACTTTATTGGATGAAAATTTGACAGGTGAATTGAAGCGTAAAAATTCATTCACTCTCTCCAAGTCATGTATGAAAACTGAGCAGTTTCTTTCTACAGTGAAAAACGGAATTTCTTAGCTCTGAAGGACATCTTTTTAACCTCTCCCGGTTGCTGCCTGACTTTAGTTTCTTCACTGGACGTTGTACAGGTTAGATTTGCCTCCTGAAGCGTTTACCGGGTTTTGTTAGGGAACGACCTTTCTAATCTCAAAGCTCGCCGTTTCAGTTCTTTTGCAAAAGTAGAATGCTTGCACTTGTTGTCTTAAAAAGTAAGATGTGGCAGGTTCTTAGGACGTCTTGTTGGGTCCTTCTTCGCGTTTGATTTCGGGTACTTTTTCAACTGGTATTTTGTGATGCAGTCGTGATCGACGCCGGCCTATTTCCATTCACTCAAGCTGAAGTTTCAATGTTAAAGTTTTTGACCTCGCGGCTTTTGTGTATATCTACTTCACCTTTACTTGTTTAGTAATTGTTTTTGAGCTTTGCGCTTTGCTTCGTTATGAGGTAATTATATTGAAATGAAGGTAAAGTCTTCGTTTAATTTTTGTCCGCGATTTTGTTTGTCCGAGCTAAAAGTAGGAGCTGTCAATCATTTTAAACTCAATTACACATTTTTGCACTCAATTACACTTTTTTGCACTCAATTACACTTTTTTGCACTGATTTGGGATTGACATGTTCTTAACCAATCAGAATGCAGAAATTGTTGCTTGTATATTATTAATATTAATAACTACTTAATAACCGAGAGTGAGGTCGTTATGGGAAAATCTTAAACTGAGGCCTTACCGTATACGGTAGGCCGAGGTTTGAGATTATCCCGTAACGACCGAACGGTCGAGGTTATTAAGTTGTTCACGGTTCTTAAGAAAGAAAGAAAATCTAAATTCAAGGGGAAGTCGTTACTTCACATCTGTGATGCACGCGCTTATCTATTCATTCATCTTTACAAACCGTCAAACTGCATAACAGAATTCAGCGAACTAACGCGTACTCCGGCCGTCAAGAAAATATATTTATTTTTGGAAAAAAATGATCAATACGGCCGCAAAAAGTATTTTAGTACAGTTGTGTTACTATATGACGAGAGAATTTTCATCGACATTCTCAAGAATCAACCACCAAACGTCAATTCCTACAGAAAAGTGCTTCAAACTTGCTCAAAAGCCGTGCAGCCGTGTCGGTAAAAGAAAATACAATTTAAACAGAATCAGCACCCCCGACTACTGTCGTCACTTTCGATGAAAACTCTTAGCCTTTATTGAGGTTCCTGGATTATAGTTACTGGCCCGTTGGAAATCTTGAACTGGCGCTCAGAGATGCTGCGAATGTCCACACCGGA
>JAHPZR010044149.1:0-5000 GCA_019787425.1 Platygyra sinensis
CTGTCCTACCTCGTAGTTTAGTCCGGCAGTAACGGTAGATCTAATCCGGCCCACGGTCGTGGCTCGGGTTCGATTCCCACCGAGGTCAAAAGGATTTTTGTCTTGTACCTCTAAACGCCCAGTGGGTTTTATTCATGTGTTCAATTAGCCACTTTAATTTACACTTCAAAGTTAAATTCTCTGTGTTCCACCATTATTTAACACGTGGTTGTCAGGTCCATTGCTTGCTTGATGTCTGCCTGCTCATCACTCCCTGAAACAAAAGACAAAAGGAAAAAAGATAAACTAAGTAATAACTAATTTTTCTTGTTATAGACCATTCCCTTTTGATAGGTTGCGGATTGACGCAGTTCGGCCCCAGGTTTCCCATGAAGGTTTGCTTGTAGGTCTATTCTTGGAGCTAAAGTGGAAGTTTGTACTTACGTTTTCTTTCCAAAGTCAAACATCACCTAGTATAGGAGTTTCCATTTGTCCTCACATTGTTGAGGTCAGTGCCATTCCTCTCTCTGGAAATAAAAAACAAAAGATTAAAAAAGACATGTAATTAAATTCATTTTTTAGTGATGGAATGATGAGTGATGGTGAAATTGCAGCTCCGTAAATATATACCCGAAGTCCCCGAGAGGATTTGAACCCATGAGACCCTTCCGAGCACCGGCCCCGCGGGATGGCTCTATCCACTGAGGCTACGAGTACACTCATGGGAGAGCCAAGGTCACTAAAACTGAGTTCTTACATCGACATGCGTCTCCCGCCTCCTGCAGGGATTCAGCAGTGAAATGTGTGATAAAATAGTGGCCCTCTTCCATGAGTTCTTCGTTAAGATACTCAGTGGATAGAGCATCTGCCCGAGTGTCGGAAGGTATGGCTTCAAATGCCTCTCAGATTGGTTCTAGGTCCCACGCTTCGTGTTACATTACTTTCAATATAAATCATTTTTCTTGCAGGACAATTTCCTTTTATTTATTCTTTAAATTAGCGACAGTCTGGCCCCAGTTCCCCACGTGCAGATTACCTTGCAGTCCATCCCACGCTAAAGCAAGCTTTCGTAACTTACTTTTATTTTCAAAGTCAAATGTCACGTTATCTCCAATCAGCATAAACGGCGCCCACTCGGAAACCTTGGCAAAGTCGTTATCTCTCATCCACTTCATGGCCTGGTGAAGAGATTCACTGGCACTCACCCCACGATAAAGATGCTCGTAGAAACGACTCATAAACTGCTCAGTTGCCTCGTCTTCAAGAGCCCACAGTGACACCAGCACTGAGCGTGCACCGGATCCTAAGAACGCCCGAGCCATTCCGACAACTCCTTCAACTTTAATCTGTCCTCGACCACTGTGGCAACAGCTAAGTACAACAAGTTTGGCTCGGATTTGAACTTGCGAAATGTCACCAACCGTTAACAAGCAGTCGTTTTCACGTGGAATGCGACTACCAGTTCTAACAGGCACAAGGATAATCTCTCCTTTTTCCGCATTACCATGTGCAGCGAAGTGTATCAGGCTAACTGAATTTATTCTTTGAAGCACCGCCTGCTTAGTTGCTTGAAATCCTATCAAAGGCTGAACACCCAGCAGTCGTCCAACCATCTCTGCCTCCTTTCTTGCAAAGGGCAAAGGTGGGATGGTTTTTCGGCGACCCTTCCAAATCACTTCACCAACATCAGGATCACCCACTATAAGAGCTCCAGTCTGACTGTGATAGTCTGCAGGACTGTCTTGAATGCATTTGAGAGTTGTCAACGAAGGAACAATGCGAATCCTGAAAGTCTCTGACAAGTACATTTTACTATCATCAAGTAAAGCTGGAAATGGAACACGGTACAAGTGGCGATCAGGAACAATGATGATCTCAGACCCCTTGAGTAACTTGGCCACAGGAGCGATGATCATTTTGTAGAACAAAGCTAGATTTGGTCTTGGATCAACTTCACGCCCCTTTTTTCGTAAAACGGCGAGGTTGTCTTCCTCAGAGGAATCTGGCGTCTGTTCAATGCCATTGAAAGATCGATCTTCGCATAGCTCTAGAGGTAAAATACCAAAGCTGCGGAAGCTCTCAGCCACTTTATTAAAAAAGGTATCCAAATTTTTAGCTTGGTTAGCAAGCAGTGTCTTTTTCTCCACTATGCTTTCTTTGAATTCAACGACTCCACTTGCTTTCAGGATCCACAATAATACAGTTTGAGCATCATATGAAATGTACAAACAAGTAGAGTCACTTTCTAGGTTGGCGACATTTTCAATGCTAATCCATGATTGTGGGTCAGCAGAGATTTGCCGTTCAACAGAGTACTGAGCTGCCATCAAGTCTGATAGGGCCCTAGCCCGTCCGAGCTCTTCAACATAAAGAGCTTTCTTAGGATTCCCAGCGGCACAAAACAATGAACTTAGTGTTTTGTAGGGAGAGTTGTACTGATCTGAATAAAGTACCCTAAAATCATCATTGTCTTTGAGAAAGCCTCGGCATTCTTCGCATTTTTGAAGAGCTTGAAGCAAATAGGGAAACGCTTCCTGTTTCTTGTCCTGGGGTATCTTTGCCTTTGCAAGGTTCTCATAGGAGAAAATCTCCACCTCAAAGTCCTGAACTCCCCCCTTAGATATTGAAAGTGCCTTCTCGAGGTATTCTTCAGCCTTAACATGTTCATCGAGCTTTATACACAGACTTCCCAATTGACCGTAAATAGCTGCTTCTTTTCTTCTGTTACCAATTTCCACGCTGATATCAAGTGCTTTCTTATAAGATTCTTCGGCCTTCACATAATTACCCAGACGGAGAAACAGATCTCCTAGACAAATGAAACATCTTGTTTCGCATTCTCTTTCACCAGTTTCAGTTGCAATGAGAAGTACTTCCTTGAAATGTTTGTTAGCTTCAGCATATTTTATACCGAGAGAAAGTAACACCTCTCCTAACTTTAGCCGAGAATATGCTTCTCTTGATCTGTCGCCAATTTCAATTGCGATCAGAAGCGCTTTCTCAAAATATCCATTTGCTTTCACATAGTCACCAAGAGATATAAACACAGTTCCCAAGTTTTCATAACATCTTCCTTCTCCTTCTCTGTCACCAATTTTAATTGCGATCGCAAGTGCTTTCTCTTGATATTCTTTTGCTTTGACATAGTCACCAAGGGATTTAAACACAGCTCCCAGGTTTCCATAAACTTCCCTTCTCCGTCTCTGTCACCAATTTCAATTGCGATCGCAAGACCCTTCTCAAGATATTCTTTTGCTTTCACATCGTCACCAAGGGATTCAAACACAGTTCCCAGGTTTGAATAACAATTTCCTTCTAATTCTCTCTCGTCAATATCAATTGCGATCGCAAGTGCCTTCTCAAGATATTCTTTTGCTTTGACATAGTCACCAGGGAGAGCTAAACACAGTTCCCAAGGTTTTTCATAAAGTGCTCCTCCTCCTTCTCTGTCACCAATTTCAATTGCAATCGCAACTGCGTTGGTCATAGATATTCTTTTGCTTTTGACATAGTCACCAAGGACAATGGGGGAAAAACACCACCTCCCAGTTTTCATATACAAGAATCCTTCTTTTTTTCTAGTGACCCAATTTCAATTGCCGATTTTAAGTGCTCTCTCGAGACATTCTTTTTGCTTTGACATAGTTCACCAGAGAGATTAAACACAACTCCCTAGTGTCGGCATAACGTGCATCCTTCTTTCTTCTCTGGTTGCCCATTTCAATGTGGGCGATCGCAACTGCTTTCTCAAGATATTCGTTTTGCTTCGACATAGTCCACCAAGAGACCTAAACTACAACTCCTAGGTTTTTATAATATGTTTCCTTCTCTTTCTCTGTCTCCAATTATCCAATTGTCGATTCGCAACTGCTTTCTCAAGATATTCTTTTGCTTTGACATAGTCACCAAGGAGAATTGAAACCACAACTCCTAGGTTTTCATAATATGTTCCTTCTCTCTTTCTCTGTCTCCAATTTCAATTGCGATCGCAACTGCTTTCTTCAAGATATTCTTTTGCGGGGTCGGACATAGTCACCAAGAGTACCTAAACACAGGTTCTCCAGGTCTCCATAACGTGCTCCTTCTCCTATCCTTGTCACCATTTCAAATTGCGATCGCAAGTGCTTTCCTTAAGATATTCAACTTGGCTTTTGACATAGTCACCAAGAGAATGAACAAACACCCCTCTCAGTTTTGCAATAAACTTGCTCCCTTCTCGGTCTTTATCTGTCCCCGATTTTCCAATTGCGATTTTAAGTTGCTTTCTCGAGGGGGACATTCTTTTGCTTTGACATAGTTCACCAAGAGCAGGATTAAACACAACTCCTAGGTTTTTCATAATAGGATCATTCCGCTCTGTCCTCTGTCCTCCAATGTCAATTTGCGATTCGCAACTGCTTTCTCAAGCTATTCTTTTGCTTTGACATAGTCACACCAAGAGAATGAAAACACAAACTCACTAGGTTTTGATAATCTGTTCCTTCTCTTTCTCTGTCTCCATTCAATTGCCGAATCGCAACGGCTTTCTCAAGATAATTCTTTTCCTGTGACACAGTCACCAAGAGACCTAAATAGAGTTTCCAAGGTCTCCATACGTGCTCCTTTCTCCTTCCTTGTCCACCAATTTCAATTGCGATCGGCAAGTGCTTTCTTAAGATATCCAATTGCTTGGACATAGTCCACCAAGAGGATCTAAACACAATTCCCACGGTGTCCATAACTTGCTCCTTCTCCTTCTCTGTCACTAATTTCAATTGTAAACAATCGCAACGTGCTTTGCTCAAGGATAGGTATTTCGCGTTTCACATAGTCACCACGATATATAAACATCAGCTCCTAGGTTTTGATAACATAATCCCTTCTTTTTCGTCTGTTCACCAATTTCAATTTTACGATCGCAACTGCTTTCTTCAGGTATTCTTTTGCTTTGAGCATAGGCACCAAGAGAAGCAAACGACAGATCCTAGGTTTTTCCATAACATTTTGCTTCTTCTTTTCTGTCACCAATTTCAATGACACAA
>JAHPZR010044149.1:7500-16480 GCA_019787425.1 Platygyra sinensis
TTTCCGTTGAGAGTTGTTTAACTTTCGCTCAATATTCAGAGTTATTTCTGTCTCTCGCTTCAGACTTATATTTGCAGCTCGATTCTGATTACTAATTAAAAGTATTTTCGCCGGGTTTTTAGTAACTTTTTTGGACCACTTCTATATTGCTCTGTTCGATATTATTTTAACTTCTACTGAGTCATCAAGGCAAGCAGGTCGTGTCTGTTCTTATGGCTAAAGTTTTGTAAACATGTCTGCCCTGAAGATGATTTCTTTAACAAATCAGCTATTGCAATTCATGAAGTGATTTTTTACCTACCTCTCTTCAAATCGACGCACTATATATGAAAAATTGCTTAGTCCAAATATTAATGCAACGCGAATGCGCTAAGTATTGTTAAATGTGTAAATCAGTGTGCAGTGATGTTAAGCATTTTATAAATCACGCAGATTACATGCCTGAAGAGAATTTTTTTCTTTTTTTTAGCTTATGAATTTGAATGGATTTTTTATTATCGTATTTATAACAATATGCCCCTGGAATTGATGCTAAGCTTTGTTTTTTTTTTTTTTTTCTGCTAGGAATATATTTTTTTACAAGACTTACAAAAGAGGTCGTCATGAACGACTTTGAAGAAATTATGCAAGCAATCTATATCGGCGTTGTTGTTTCCACGTTCCTTTACAAGACCGGTCGTGCTCGAAAAGCAATCGAGTTATGCAAGGAAAACTTGGTATTACTAAATAATAAATCACAGGAGAAAGAAAAGCAGTTTGCAAAATTTCTTTACGAAACAATTTATACAGTCCTGTTCGAGGCCTACCATCATATCCGTGATTACACAAATGCAATAGCATACGGCAGAAAAATTCTCGCCATTAAACGCGAAAGTCGTAAAACAGTCCAAGAAGGGATGTTTTGCATAAATTTAGCAACAATATGTAAGGCTCAAAAGAAGTATTTTGAGGCAAAAGAACTTTATGAGAAAGCGATCAGTATCATGAAACAAAACAGGAAACAGGAATATGAAGCACACGCTTGCGCAGAGCTAGGAACTGTACTTACATTCGCAGAGAATTTACCGAATCTATACAATATTACGAGAAAGCAGTTGCGTTTGTAATTGAAATTGGTGACAGAAAAGAAGAAGCAAAATGTTATGGAAACCTAGGATCTGTGTTTGCTTCTCTTGGTGACTATGTCAAAGCAAAAGAATACCTTGAGAAAGCAGTTGCGATCGTAATTGAAATTGGTGACAGAGAAAAAGAAGGATTATGTTATCAAACCTAGGAGCTGTGTTTATATATCGTGGTGACTATGTGAAAGCAAATACATATCTTGAGAAAGCAGTTGCGATTGCAATTGAAATTAGTGACAGAGAAGGAGAAGGAGCAAGTTATGGACACCTGGGAATTGTGTTTAGATCTCTTGGTGACTATGTCAAAGCAATTGAATATCTTAAGAAAGCACTTGCGATCGCAATTGAAAATTGGCTCGACAAGGAAGGAGAAGGAGCACGTTATGGAGACCTGGAAACTCTATTTAGGTCTCTGTGTGACTATGTCAAAGCAAAGAATATCTTGAGAAAGCAGTTGCGATCGCCAATTGAAATTGGAGACAGAGAAAGAGAAGGAACATATTTAAAAACCTAGGAGTTGTGTTTCATTCTCTTGGTGACTATGTCAAAGCAAAAGAATATCTTGAGAAAGCAGTTGCGATCGCAATTGAAATTGGAGACAGAGAAAGAGAAGGAACATATTATGAAAACCTAGGAGTTGTGTTTCATTCTCTTGGTGACTATGTCAAAGCAAAAGAATGTCTCGAGAAAGCACTTAAAATCGCAATTGAAATCGGTGACAGAAAAGGAGAAGGAGCAAGTTATGGAAAACTGGGAGGTGTGTTTCATTCTCTTGGTGACTATGTCAAAGCAATTGAATATCTTAAGAAAGCACTTGCGATCGCAATTGAAATTGGTGACAAGGAAGGAGAAGGAGCACGTTATGGAGACCTGGAAACTGTGTTTAGGTCTCTTGGTGACTATGTCAAAGCAAAAGAATATCTTGAGAAAGCAGTTGCGATCGCAATTGAAATTGGAGACAGAGAAAGAGAAGGAACATATTATGAAAACCTAGGAGTTGTGTTTCATTCTCTTGGTGACTATGTCAAAGCAAAAGAATATCTTGAGAAAGCAGTTGCGATCGCAATTGAAATTGGAGACAGAGAAAGAGAAGGAACATATTATAAAAACCTAGGAGTTGTGTTTAGGTCTCTTGGTGACTATGTCGAAGCAAAAGAATATCTTGAGAAAGCAGTTGCGATCGCAATTGAAATTGGCAACAGAGAAGAAGAAGGAGCACGTTATGGACACCTAGGAGTTGTGTTTAATTCTCTTGGTGACTATGTCAAAGCAAAAGAATGTCTCGAGAAAGCACTTAAAATCGCAATTGAAATTGGTCACAGAAAAAAAGAAGGATCTTGTTATGGAAAAACTGGGAGGTGTGTTTCATTGTCTTGGTGACTATGTCAAAGCAAAAGAATATCTTGACAAAGCAGTTGCGATTGCAATTGAAATTGGTGACAGAGAAGGAGAAGGAGCACTTTATGAAAACCTGGGAACTGTGTTTAGTTCTCTTGGTGACCATGTCAAAGCAATTGAATATCTGAGAAAACACTTGCGATCGCAATTGAAATTGGAGACAGAAAAAGAGAAGGAACACATTATGAAAAGCTGGGAAGTGCGTTTGGATCTCTTGGTGACTGTGACAAAGCAACTGAACATTTTGAGAAAGCACTTGCGATCGCAGTTGAAATTGGTGACATAGAAGGAGAAGGAACAAGGTGTGAAAGCCTGGGAGTTTTGTTTATATCCCTTGGTGACCATGTCAAAGCAATTGAATATCTTGAGAAAGCACTTGCGATCGCAATTGAAATTGGTGACAGAGAAAGAGAAGGAGCTCGTTATGGAAACCTGGGAACTGTGTTTAGATCTCTTGGTGACTATGTCAAAGCAAAAGAATATCTTGAGAAAGCACTTGCTATCGCGATTAAAATTGGTTCCAGAAAAGGAGAAGCATATTCTCGGCTAAATTTAGGAGAGGTGTTACTTTGTCTTGGTATAAAATATGCTGAAGCTAACAAACATTTCACCGAAGCACTTCTCATTGCAACTGAAACTGGTGAAAGAGCATGCGAAACAACATGTTTGATTTTTCTCGGAGATCTGTTTTTCCATCTGGGTAATTATGTCAAGGCCAAAGAATATTATGAGAAAGCACTTGCTATCAGCCTGGAAATTGGTTACGCAAGAGGCGAAGCAGCTATTTACCGCGCATTAGGAAGTCTGTGTATAAAGTTCGATGAATATGTTAAGGCTGAAGAATATCTCGAGAAGGCACTTTCAATAGTTAAGGAGGGAGTTAAAGACTTTCATGTGGAGATTTCCTCGTATGAGGACATTGCAAACGCAAAGATACCACAGGACAAGAAACAGGAAGCGTTTTCCTATTTGTTTCAAGCTATTCAAAAATGCGAAGAATGCCGAGGATTTCTCAAAGACAATGATGATTTCAAGATACTTTATTCAGATCAGTACAACTCTCCCTACAAAACACTCAGTATATTGTTGTGTGCCGCTGGGAATCCTACGAAAGCTCTGTATGTTGAAGAGCTCAGACGGGCTAGCGCCCTATCAGACTTGATGGCAGCTCAGTACTCTGTTCAACGGCAAATCTCAGCTGACCCACAATCATGGACTGGCATTAAAAATGTCGCCAACCTAGGAAGTGACTCTACCTGTTTGTACATTTCATATGATGGTCAAAATGTACTATTGTGGATTTTGAAAGCAGGCGGAGTCGTTGAATTCCAAGAAAGCACAGTTGAGAGAAAGACACTGCTTGCTAAACAAGCTAAAAATGTGGATACTTTTTTAAAAAAGTGGCTGAAAGCTTCCGCAGCTTTGGAATTTTACCCCCGGAGCTTTGCGAAGATCGATCTTTTAATGGCATTGAACAGACACAAGATTCATCTGAGCAAGATATCCTCGCCGCTTTACGACAACGGGGACGTGAAAGTGATCCCAGACCAAATCTAACTTTGTTCTACAAAATGATCATCGCTCCTGTGACCAAGTTACTTAAGGGATCTGAGATCATCGTTGTTCCTGATCGTTTTCTCTACCGTGTTCCATTTCCAGCTTTGCTTGATGACAGTGGAAAGTACTTATCAGAGACTTTCAGGATTCGCATTGTTCCTTCGCTGACAACTCTCAAATGCATTCAAGACAGTCCTGCCGACTATCACTGTCACACTGGAGCCCTGATAGTGGGTGATCCAGACGTTGGTGAAGTGGTTTGGAAGGGTCGTCGAAAAACCATCCCACCATTGCCCAGTGCAAGAAAAGAAGCAGAGATGGTTGGACGACTGCTGGGTGTTCAGCCTGTGATAGGACAACAAGCAACTAGGCAAGCGGTACTTGAAAGAATAAATTCAGTGAGCCTGATACACTTCGCTGCGCATGGCAATGAAGAGAAAGGAGAGATTATTCTTGTGCCTGTTAGAACTGGAAGTCGACTTCCGCGTGAAAACGACTGCTTATTAACGGTGGGTGACATTTCGCAAGTTCCAATTCGAGCCAAACTTGTCGTACTTAGCTGTTGCCACAGTGGTCGAGGACAGATTAAAGTTGAAGGAGTTGTCGGAATGGCTCGGGCGTTCTTAGGATCCGGTGCACGCTCAGTGTTGGTGTCACTGTGGGCCCTTGAAGACAAGGCAACTGAGCAGTTTATGAGTCGTTTCTACGAGCATCTTTATCGTGGGGCGAGTGCCAGTGAATCTCTTCACCAGGCCATGAAGTGGATGAGAGATAACGGCTTTGCCAAGGTTTCCGAGTGGGCGCCGTTTATGCTGATTGGAGATAACGTGACATTTGACTTTGGAAATAAAAGTAAGTATACCGAATAGCTTGCTTTAGCGTGGGAATGGACTGCAAGGTAATCTGCACGGGGGGAACTGGGGCCAGACTGCGCTAATTTAAAGAATAAATAAAAGGAAATTGTCCTGCAAGAAAAATGATTTATATTTGAAAGTAATGTAACACGAGCGTGGGACCTAGAAAAAATCTGAGAGGATTTGAAGCCATGACCTTCCGAACACCGGGCAGATGCTCTATCCACTGAGCTACGAGAACTCATGAAGAGCCACTATTTATCACACATTCACTGCTGAATCCTGCAGGAGGCGGGAGACGCATGTCATGTAAGAACTCAGTTTAGTGACCTGGCTCTCCATGAGTTCTCGTAGCTCAGTGGATAGAGCATCCGCCCGGTGCTCGGAAGGTCATGGGTTCAAATCCTCTCGGGACTCGGGTATATATTTACCGAGCTGCAATTTCACCATCACTCATTTATCACTAAAAATGATTTATTACATGTCTTTTTTAATCTTTTGTTTTTTATTCCAGAGAGTGATGGCACTGACCTCAACAATGGAGGACAATGGAAACTTCTTACTAGGTGATGTTTGACTTTGGAAATAAACGTAAGTACAAACTTTCACTTTAGCTCAAGAATAGACTACAAGCAAACCTTCATGGGAAACCTGGGGCCGAACTGCGTCAATCTGCAACTTCAAAAGGGAATTGGTTTACAAGAAAAATTATTTATTACTTAGTTTATCTTTTTCCTTTTTCTTTTGTTTCAGGGAGTGATGAGCAGGCAGACATCAAGCAAGCAATGACCTGACAAACCAAGTGTTAAATAAATGGTGGAACAGAGAATTAACTTTGAAGTGTAAATTAAAGTGCTAATTGAACCCATGAATAACCCACTGGGCGTTAGAGGTAAAGAAAAAATCTTTTGACCTCGGTGGGAATCGAACCCGAGCACGACCTCCGGATTAGATCTACCGTTACTCTGCCGACTAAACTACGAGGTAGGACAGCCGGCAGAGTAACGGTAGATCTAATCCGGAGGTCGTGGGTTCGATTCCCACCGAGGTCAAAAGATTTTTTCTTTACCTCGTGTGGTTCCCTGATTCCCTGAAATAGTTTTTGTTTGTATATAGATAGGAGTTTAACTTGGAAGTGGAGAGGTAAGAACTTTGGGGCGGTTATATTAGAACCAAAATTTTAGACTAATCTGAATTTGTCTGAAACGGACAAGTGTTATGACAGGCTTAATATAACCAGGTCAAACCCTTCCGCGATTTGAAAGAGGGTTGTTACGTATAACCAAGTTCGCCCAGAGAATTCCACTGTAGGAAAATTCTAGACTCCTTGGCAGCCGATATTTTTAGGTCACGCAAGGGTTCTTCCCAATAACAGCTTCTTGAACCTGAACTACGCTCGTTTGCGCGTCTTAGCCAATGACGACATCGCTAAAGTATTCCTGAGTATATGGCACCAAAATTCGTCCTCTACACCAATCAAAAGTCGTGTCTTATGGTGATTCCAAACGGCAGCAAATGTCGATCGCTCTTCGTGCTGTTACAAGGGAGGAGCGCGGCGTGACCAACTAAATAACGGTTTTGGACGAGTTTTCGCAAGTTGTTCCACGTAATGGAAAGTACTTAATTCGTTAAGACAATACATATTCTCTTCAGCAGCCCTTTTTGGGGAGCTGTCATGCTACGCTTCCCCTCCCCGTGACATCCCCAAAATGGTTGAAAATAATGAAAAACTCTGCGTTAGTGTAAAGGTTTGTTTTCCAAGACGAGACCAGAAATTCTTTAAAACCAGTTATAATTCATGTTACTTGCGCAACAAAATGTATTGAAATATAGCCTAGGGAAATACCCCAGCGGGACTTTCGAGGTTTCACTTTCCAAAGAGAATTTCGTCATGGTATAAAGATCAATGTTAATCAAGTAAACTCTCAATTTTATCGTGTAATAGTTATCAATTATCTCCAGATTTGAATAGATTGAGTCTAAAGGTTTGTTTTCTTAGTCATGACTGGAAAATCAGAAGAAAAAAAGAAAGGTAGCAAATGCTACTTGCGTGACCAAATATGACAGCTTTGGGAAAGTCCCTTGGAGAGTGTTTTCGTGGATTCACTTTACGAAGTGAAATTCCTCATGGTGAAAAGAACAATTTCTTTTGTCTGGTGTACTTATTTCGAAAGTTTAAAAGCACAAAGTCTGTTTTCTTTGTTATCCACAACGATAACAAATTGGGAAAACATGATTGATCAAATCCCCCAAAAACCTTTACTATTGACAACTCTACACTGATTATGTAAAAGGAAGTTCATAGGCGAGAGATCTATCTCCCGTATAACTTGTTTTTCTCATTTTTATAAGGTTTAAGGAAGAGGTCTTCATGAACAAAACAGATGAACCAAAGTTCTTCATACAGGCTTAGCATCTTTTCAAACTTTTGGTCGCGGTCTAAAAGCAAGCCGGTTGCCTGCGAGAAATTAACAACTTGTAGTGAATTTTACACCTAGCAAAGCCAAGAAAATCACTTTGACAACACTCACTCACAGCCAATCTCCGTCGGATGAAACATAATAACAAAATCTACCCACAAGTTAGTTTAAGGATACATCGAATTTGCGAAAACCCACAGGATCACCAGGAAAGAAAAGTAAGGAACTGATTTGTTTCAGTAAGGTTGTTCTTATGTTTGAGATGCTGAGGAACTGGGGAGAACCCGCAATGTCAACACGATTATCAAAATGGGAATTTCACATTCGCATCAATGCAAACCATATCCACAAAAAAGGAAGCCGAAAACCATGCATTTCACTTTCATAAAGGAAAGTGTGATTGTGATCATAAAGGAAAGTGTGATTGTGATCATAAAGGAAAGTGTGATTGTGATCATAAAGGAAAGTGTGATTGTGATCATTCTAAATTACCATAAAGTACTATTTTGCCGACACGCAGCAGAGGCTTTGGGGCGAGTTCGAGGCGCCCAGTGCTAAGTGGGATCGGCCAGTACTAAAGGTTGACCGGCCATTGTCTTGCACAGTGTACATGCACTGAATGCAGTTTTGTATACTGCAGTCAAACTGAACGATCTCTGAATACTAGGATTACAGAACACAAAAGGTCTGTTTCTATTGTCGACCATGACTCCAAGATCTCCCGTCATGTCCACGAAAACAAAAATCCACGAAATGGATTTTAAAATTGTCAGAGTTGTTGAACATAAGGCTAACTTTGACGAGCGACTCCTCTTGGAAGCCTGGATGTCAATTAAGGATCCGCAATCTGAAATGATGACATCGTCATCCCAAGTCTTTGGTGCGCGTTAAAGTATCGCTCTACGTTTTCTTGAAACTTCACGCGGAACTCTCTCAGCGCGCTTTCGACTCGCCGCTTTTTTACTTACGCGTACTAGCTTTAATATTTCATACGATAAAGGCTCAAGCGCTAGCCGAGAAGTCTTAAACGAAACATTAAAAAGAGTCAGACGAAGTGTTAAACAATTATATTGCAATTCCCCTGTTATCGTAAGTTTACAGTCAACAATGTTCTATGTCCTAAACTGAAGTGAGCTTTGCAATAAACATTTTGTCGTTCAACATGACTTCTTAGCCAACCCATGCCAAGCATTTTCCGTCTCGTAATGTCTAATTTGTTAAATATTGACGTGGCTTTGACAGACCTTCTTTTTTTCCTACATATCATTAAAAGTTCATGACAGTTAACCCGCCAAAACTTATCCATTGATCATGATTGTCATCGTTTTGATTATTCTATTATTAAACTAGCTTGCTGTGACACAACTTTAGGCTTCTTTCCAATTGCTTAAATTGGAATATTTACTGCGATGATCACTCTTCACTTTCATCTACAACCGCAGTACAAATATGAAATATTTCATACATATTTCATAAAGGCTGACGATATTGCAAAAATAATGACAGTTGATAACATTCGCTTTCCATTGTTACTCGTGTTTTGTTTTATTTTTTGGGTATTATTTTTTCCACCCGAAGCTCTACGCTTTTTTAATTTTCAGTTTTCGAACGTGAATGAAGATTTAACGGC
>JAHPZR010044152.1:5000-7500 GCA_019787425.1 Platygyra sinensis
GCTCGCCGTCAACACCTCGTCTCGCTTGACTGCACTTGAAGACAAAAAAAAAACTTCCTTTTCTAATATGAAACAAAGCTCTTTAAGGATAATTTGTGATCGAAATATCAAAACACAAGCCATAAGTGATTTAACAACAAAAAATAGTAATAAAGCGTTGTTTATTCTGATGAATCGGGCGCATTCTTTTGTGGCCGAAAACTGGGCCAGCTGGCCGATAACTGGGCCTGAGAACGAAGCCTTCATTTTCGTTATTACTCAGGAGAGAACAGCGTTGAGCGGTCGATAGAATTACATATATAAACTGAATGCTGAACCTAGTTGTGTGTAAAATATCTATGCCTTACGGCAGTTACAAGGTAAGAAATACAAGTTTACGTTTTTTGTGGCCGAGAACTGGGCCCCATACTGTACTTGTTTGTGGGCGCCTTTTTTTTAGAACGAGGAATATTCACACACCTTTTTCGCTGTTTTTTTTAGAATGAGGAATATTCACACACTTTTTTCGCCTGTTTGTTTGTGTCAGACTCGTCATTAAGACGTACTCGAACTGCCATATTGGACGTAGGCGAATCGACTCTAGACATACCCTGGTGGGGGGGCGTACTCCCAGAAAAATTGGGTGGGGATGTGCGGCCCGCTTCCCAAAACCCTTACCCTATTTATGACTAAAGTCTGCGATACTCCCTACCCTCTTTATGACCTGACCAAAAATTTAAAACCCTATTTATGACCTGACCTTACATCAAAATCCTGTTTCAGACCTGTGTTATAATAATGGATCCCTAGTTCAGGCCAATGTTAAATTACAGTAAACATAATTTGTGAAGGGCTTTTGTTAATTTTCTTTACGATAATGATGAAAAAGTCGCTTCTTCTTGAAAGCATACCCATATCAAGGCTAGAGTGCAAAAACCATACCCAATTTATGACCAAAATGGCCAAAATCGATACCCTATTATTTTATGACAAAAACGGCTGAAAAACCATACCCTTTGGGGCCACACATACCTATATAGCCCATATAAGGGAGTACGCCCCCCCCCCCCCCCCCCCCCCGGGAGACGTAGGCGAACAGACAGTAGGCGAAACGACCTGTAGGCGAAACAACCAGTTACCGTGTAAAGATTGTAAACGAGCAATGTAAGCTGAATTTCTGTAGTAAGATCAAGTTCAGCTTGAATTCCTTGAAACAGGAACTTTGTCACCTTATTTCCCAGCCTTATTTATGGCATAAAAGCAGTGAAACAGCGAGCGGTACTTATAACGCACAAGTGAAAGTTAGATTAAGTGAAGGTAGCTTGTTATGAAGCCGTCAAAACGTTTCAACGTCCTGAACGGAGCTGGACAAACGCCGAGCAATCGCTCCATGGAGCTGACGATAAGCTAAGGCGTTTGTATTGGAAATGGGGTAACCACGGGTTTCGCCCATAACGAGATTCGCCCATGAAGCGTTTCGCCCAGACCTACACTCGTTTCGCCCAGACTTAGACCTCTACGAATCTCTGATCCGACCAGTTTTAATCAGTAGTGAAAAATACATGTTACCATTATCTATGTCATAGGAATATAATCTTTAAAAATCTCGATTCTTTTTTTTAGTATTTGCGAATCCGTGTTCATAATTTGGCGAGCGGAACTTTTTGTCTTCCACGGATTCTGTTCCACGCAAAAGTGTTTTCAACAGCGGTTAATTTGCTTTAACACAAAACGAACGCGACTTTCTCGATAAATTAAGTGCTGCAGATAAAAACAAAATCATAGTCATAACTTTTCGATAAACGTTTTCAAACCTCTCTTTTTGCTCGGTTCTCAGTGAAAGTGACAACTTGTTAGTTTCAACATGGTCTCAGAACAAGTCACATTTTCACGGCATCACACAACGTTCGTTCTCGGCATACACCTTTGCGAGTTAACTTTAGTTTTTCTTTTCAGATTGTATGGACAGGTGAAAGGGTGAGATATTTTTCCAAGATGGAAAAATTTCCTTTTAGTAAGTTACAGTGCAGCTCAGATATATCCGAACCAAAATATACGCGTAATTCGCGTCAGCCCAATACGCGCATACGCGTATGCATATACGCACATACGCGTATACAGTGTATGCGCGTATGCCTCATTAGTATGTATGAGCTAACCTTTTGTCTCTTCTTTTCTTAACACAGCTTAACAGGTCATTGTTTCTTGCTACAGAGCAAAAAAGAGTTTTCATTATTTTGAATACGCGTATACAGTATACGCGCGTATGTCTTCAGACTAGACTTGGCAAATGTTTACTGAAACTATTTTTGCACTTTGACAGAAAATTATAACTGACTGAATATTATTAAACGGAAGATTATTTGGCCGTTAAATCAAAAATTTACTGGGGATGCACACTTCGACAATCCCATCTTCATGGAGCGAACAACCGAAAGAAAACATTTTTGCGACACAAGGAAACACGGTACAAGAAAGCGACTTGCCGGGAAACATGGAAACGCCTGCCGAAATTATAAAC
>JAHPZR010044153.1:0-13389 GCA_019787425.1 Platygyra sinensis
GGATACTGATAATTAATTAATTTTGCACATAATTATGTTGCATCTGTTTGAAAGTGACTGATCTTTTGTAGATTCATATTTTGTTGATTTGATTCTTAAATAATTTACGTTTATATGTTCAACAGGTTTAATGTTTGTAGCTAGTACAAGTAATGCTTTTTAACCAAAAAAGGTTATTAAACTCAATTCCTTTTGCTCATGTGGTAATTAATTTGGTGCACCTAACTCGATTAGTTTACTTATAACTATTTAGGTGTCCCAAACTCTCCACTATAACAACATATTATTAAACTTACTTTTCCCTCTTCTATTTTTGTTAAATAATATTGTAAAATCAATCTAACTTTATGTACATAATTTTTTGTGCAAGTTAAGTATAATTGATTGAATTCCACACTCAAGCGTCGAGTTTTCTCTTACTCTTTTCCACCTTTCAATTTTTCGACTGGATATCTGTAAATGGGCATCACCACCATTCCGTCATTCACACGCGAGTTTCCCTTCCGTTTGCAAAGGTTCTGGAAAACACCACTGAAGACATTCTTCGTATAAACCTTTTTAATCTCGAAATTTATGACTGATACAATTATTTAGTACTTGGGCCTCGTCACCTATGTTTTCTGATTTTCGAAGAGTAATCGAGATCAAGAATCCATGATCTCCATTTTTAGCACACAGGTGTACCGGGCACAAGGTTGATAGACCTTTCCCGCATTCCAACGAACAATGGCGCCGAATCGAGGTCAGGATACAGCAAATGTATGAAAAATGTCCACCCCAACCTCGTTGTGGTGCTGCTGCTCGTACGCACTGGAGTGGAATGCAGGGAAGGTCTGCTAGCCAATCATGGACTGCACTTTATGTTAAACGAGGGAAACTTAACGCCTCTACAACCCGGGCTTACAACACATTAAGGGTCTTGTTTGGGGTAATTATGATTGTAAAAATGTTTTTATATTTGAAGACACAAAATACATTATGTACACGGAAAAAAGAAACAACAATATTCAAAGATCAGTGTAGCTATTCTCAAATACACATGTTTGTAGTATTGGCCTACTTATTTTAAAGTACCTGTATTACTGAAAATCACATTAAAATTCACAACGAAGTAAGTTTTCCGTCTACAGGAGTTCAAAAACAAGAAATGTGGTGTGAACAGCGCGAGGGTTACACGGATTGTGCTCGTAAAATCAAGCAGTACGTTTTTTGGACGTTATCCTTGAAACGGTGCATCAGTTTATGCACAAAATTACACTGGTTAAGTCATAATCATTGGTAATAAGAAAATTCACTACTCTTGTTTGCTGCGCTGCGCGAGTTAACAAGTGTACTTTAAAACATGTGGCTCTTTGGATAAAATGTTTCGGACAGAAGAGTCAAGCCTAAATAAAGGAGACGTGATTGATAGCTTTGTCTCTTATTGTCAAACTACTGTTATATCAGTATCACAAATTGGTTAAACACTACATGGTGGGGCATATGTTTTATCCTGGATTGTACCAGTGATAGTTTTTTTGAGTTTTGTATAGGTACAGTACTGGACGTGACGTACTGAACACAACACTAACAAGAGTTGTTCAGTCTCTAAAACAAATTCTTGGGATGTTCTCTGGGAATTTTCTTGATTACTTGAAGGAGTCGGGTCAGGTAGATAAGTTCATAAAACTCCCCATGCCTCTTCAAATGCGCCGCAGATTTTGGCACAAGTTAGAGCTCCTGATAATGGGTATTGACTGATCGCCACAGTGTCTTCCACGTACGGTACATCAATCTGAACAAGAAAAACAACTCTCAGTTAATTTGGCATAAGATGATTCAAACTTGCTTATTATAAACTAAGGAAACAGGTTTGTGAATCTGAGTTTTACAACGCAGTTCAAAAAAAAAAATCAAAACTTTATCTTGGAGAGACGCTGAGTACAGCGTTAATGGTCCATCTGAATATCACGAAAAACACAACATTCTGTTGCAAACGTGCAGAAAAATCCTCCCTGTCAGTTGTACAATAGCAATACCTGGACACTTCAACAGTACTGAATTTTGCACGGAGGTTTGTTAATGCGCCTTTTTAATAATATGCGGACTCTAAAATTCAAAGCTCAACCGACAAATCCGTTTTTCACTACCGTCAATCAAATGTTCGGCGGCTCCTCCCCGCTTCCGACTACTGTCGAACACTGTTTCGTTGTTTGACCTGTGATCAACGATTTGAACACCGTGCGCTCGGCAGTAGTCGGAGGCTGGGAGGAGCTGCCGAACCTTTGATTGACGGTAGCGAAAAACGCACTAGTCGGTTGAGCTTTGAATTTTAGAGTCAAATTTAGTTTAAATGTGAATGCAAGACCTTACAAAACTATAGAGCATTCAAAGTCTTTATATCCGGTTTTGAATTTCAATCAGAGGAACACTTTCTTCATTATAGATATGCTGGAAACTGAACAAAGCCACTGTCATATGTCATGCAAGATAGTAAGTAGTAAGTGAGTAACAAAGGTAAATGTTCCACGTAGCATAGGACGTCTTACCGAGCCGTGCGCCATGGCTCCAACAACGAAAACAATGGGCTCATCTTTAGGAATAATATCCTTTAAATTCGTTAGTTTTTCAGAATGGAAAGATGTTCCTAGAAAAAAAAAGCGTTTAAAGTAATTCCATCAGTGCACTTGATACATGAAAGTTTATAACTAAAACATTAAAAATGATACAGACTAGATGTTTCTAGCAGCCTAATGGTAGATTCGTGTAGCTTGTGTAATTGATTAATATCTATTACATACATGTATCTCTACAAAGCATAACATTCATGTATCATAACAATATGCTCTGCAAACATGAATAAACATACACAAAAACTTAACATCTTCTATCATAATGTGCTGTATGAGACAAGGGAACCAGCTAGTCTGATAAAGATCTTAGCTGGACTATGACGCTCACTTTATTCTAGGATTGTATACAGGCACGTGCAGGTGTACAGTGTCAAATGCAAGACGCACAGACAGCTGAACACAGACATGGACTAAATACCCTGTGCACTTCATCCCAACAATCCAATAAAATATCGTAGACTATATTGACTTAAGCCCTTGTTTCCTGAGTGAAAAGTGGTTTGATTTAGATGAAAACAACCAAGTGAGCAATGAATTTAATGTCATCATTTAATGTCAAGAAGAAGAGTTTACTGGCATCAACTCTTTGAAATTTTAACTACGAAACAAATCGATCTTTTAGATAAGAAAAAACAGGGAAGGCTCATTTGTACCAAGTACATTAATGTGAAAGGTGAGTTAATCTACATGACACGAGCATGGGACAAAGAAAAATCTGAGTCCCTGACAGGAATCAAACCCATGACCTCCTGAACAGTGGGTGGGTGCTCTATCCACTGAGCTACGAGAACTCATGGAGAGCAAGGCCATTTTAACTGAGTTCATGTGTGACAGGCATACTGCAAACTGCTAGGATTAGCACTGTCGAAGTCATCATGATTAGTAATAAGTGAATAACGATGGTGAATTTTCGGGAGGTCATGGGTTCGATTCCTGTCGGGGACTCAGATTTTTCTTTGTCCCATGCTCGTGTCATGTACATTAACTCACCTTTCACATTTACTACCGAGCACAAAATTCACCATCGTTATTCACTTATCACTACTCATGATAACTTTGACAGTGTTAATCCTAGAAGTATGCAGGACGCCTGTCACATATGAACTCATGACCTTGCTCTCCATGAGTTCTCGTAGCTCAGTGGATAGAGCGCCTGCCTAGTGTTTGGGAGGTCATGGGTTCGATTCCAGTCGGGAACTCAGATTTTTCTTTGTCCCATGCTCATGTCATGTAGATTAACTCACCTTTCACATTTATTATTGAGCACAAATTTCACCATCGTTATTCACTTAATAAGTACATTAATATTACTCAAACTGAACAGCAGCAACAGTGACTTACCAATCTTCTTACAGCCTGTTGGTAAATGATCAGTCACTGGATTCTTTATCACCTGATAATAAGACAACAATCCACTGCCATTAACAGCTATATGTTGTCTTTTAATTGATACAGGATTTGTAGTATTGTAATGTATATAATGTAACTGTCTGACATCACCAAACTTCTGTCCCTGACACAACTCAACATGTTGTCTTTCAATTGATACATGTCTAGTATTAAAATGTATGAAATGATGTGACTAAATAACCCGTAGTAACACTACACTTCTGTTATTAACATGTGGCTTTCTACATGATGCATGCAGAGTATTTCAATGTACTCATTTCTTTTGAGAAAAATTGTTCTACAAAAACAAATAACCATATAGTATTATCGTTCATGGTTTGAAGCTCAAGGTGTTACAGCATGATAGAAGGAATCTTCCTTTTCTGTCTTGTTGGCACAGTCATGCGTGGCATAAAAATGTATTTCTGTCTTGGCATATTGTCAATTTTATTCTTCTTCTTCTCTCTCATTTCCATTTCAATCACTCAAGACATTGGTTGGTCACATTTCCAATCACCTTGAAGTTCATCAAAAATAGTCCACTACATTTCAACTCTCTTGTTGGCATTTGGTAATCTGAACAACCACAGTCTTTTATGTTTGATATATTAGCAGTAATGTGCTGTGTGAGACAAAGGAACCAGCTAGTCTGCTAAAGATATTAGCTGGACTATGACGCTCACTTTATTCTAGGATTGTATATTGTGGGTGTGTGCATGTGTCCAATGTCACAAGCAAGACACACAGACAGCTGAACACAGACAAGGACTAAACACCTTGTGCAAATTGTCCCAACAATCCAGTTAATGCACTTTAGTATATACACACTCAGTGATCTTGGTGTTTTAAGCAATCTGATTGGTTCGCTATCTCTGACTAATGAGCATTATTCACCCCCTACCGAGTGAATAATGCGTAAGCCAAACAAAAATAAAGCATACTTTTGAATAAAGCATACTTTTGATTCACACTGATTTGAACGGTGTTTAAGGA
Source organism: Platygyra sinensis (assembly GCA_019787425.1). NCBI lineage: Eukaryota > Metazoa > Cnidaria > Anthozoa > Scleractinia > Merulinidae > Platygyra > Platygyra sinensis. The sequence goes on from JAHPZR010044153.1 coordinate 4,995, forward strand.
CCATTATTCTAGACTGTCACGAGGTTTTTTCGAAGATTAACTATAGATTTTCCATGTTCAAAGATTCTGTAAATAGTTTCGCGAATTCGCGCATGCTTTGTACAGCTTGCACGTTTTCCACGCATGAATTGAGAGGTCAATTAAATCGATTTTTAATGGCTTCCTTCTGAAATGTTGATGAGATCACTTCCTGTGTATATACTAAAACAATTATTCTTCTCAATCTCGGTGAATAGTGGCAGAATATTTACCTCGATTTCAAAGAAAAATTGTTAATTGTTCAATAGAGCAACACTAATATGAAAGCTGCGCTCTTCAAACAAAAAAGTTTTTTAGACTAGTAATTACCTTGAGTAATTTTTGAGGACTATCAGATGCATGAATACTAAGCTTGTGTAGCAACTGAACTTAAATCAAAAGAAATGGAAAAGTTAATAAAGACCTTTTCCACTAAACACTGTCTGACTACCAGTGCATAAAGTAAACTGAAATATAGAGTTTTGCAAGCAATAGAAAAATGCTGACACTATTTGAGAGATTGATGCTTTGCGATTATGACTACAGAGTTATTTTGCATCAACGATCGCATTTAATACCCAATACACCAGAATTTTAGCGAGTCCCTTTGACATTAACGGCTTCTGCTGCCTTAGGAAAGCAAATGGCAAAACAAGATAATTTTATTGAATTCTACATTTAAAATCCTTTCTATTGATACAAGTAATAGTTTGTGGAGGTTTCCTTGAAAGCAGTGAACATACAAACTTTTCTCTGGAGGACACCCCAAAGGTTTAGATAAAAAAAGTTTAAGTCTGCATACAGGCCAAATTGCGGCCCACCAGACCGTAGCTTATCCCGTTTTCTGTACCATGAAGCGACTAGGAGTATTTCTACTCCTCCCTGGATGGGATGCTAGTCCATCGCAGGGTTACCCCCAGCATTAAATTCCCCGGTACCCATTTATACACCTGGGTGGAGAGAGGCACCGTGAGAGTAAAGTGTCTTGCCCAAGAACACAACACGATGTCCCCAGCCAGGACTCGAACCCAGACCCCTCGCACCGGAATCGAGTGCACTAACCATGAGGCCACCACGCCTCCCACTGAGAAACCTTAAAAATCCAGCATTAAAGCTGCAACACATATATAATTATGGTATTTGCCAGCTGGGAGGTCTGTATAGTGAAAAAATTATAACTGAGGGCTTGAAAATGCAACCTCAGACAGCATTTTCAAGCCCAAGGTCACAGTTTTTCACCACACGGACCGACCCTAAGCTGGCAAATTACACATTCATTTTTTTAATTTCCTACAGTAAATTGGTTTTACATATGAGATTACAAATGGGTTTTTTATGCAACTTTGTCATTGAATTGGCTTGCTCACTGCCTACTAACACTTTGTAAAAAATCTTTGCAAAGAATAAATCAAATACTAGACAAAGAAAGATGCATTAAAGAACATATATTTTTTGATCTTCTTTATGTTGGTTGCACATATTTCACCAGTGAAGTTCTCCAAAACTATTTTTCCGCTGTGAAGTTTGACGTTTTACCACAGAAACAATTTCTGTCAGTCATTGCTATTAAAATCACTTGAATTCAGACTTTTCTACAGTAAATTGAATAGCAGAAAGTGAAGAAATTTGTTAAGTGTATTCCACAGAAATTCTCCTCAGCTGATACAGCAACAATCAGAGGTACATTTGAATAAAATTGACTCAAATTTTACGGCAAGAGAAACGCAGGATTCACAGCCATTACAGTGCCATAGCAACAAACAACCAAGCAAACTCCCAAAACATCAAAACTCTCATTACAAATGAATTTACTTACAGTGACTTTCTTTGCCATTTATAAGTGAAAAGAGATAAAATTGCTTTGTCTTATTGTCGTAGGAAGTGTAAAAAAGGCAAGATTGATGATTACCGCTAACTTTTAGGAGCGAAATTGGTACACTGGACGAAAGATCTGGCCCGTGGACAGTATCATAAAAAGCTGGACCAGTCATGAGCATGTGAGTGGCCAATCAAATTTGAGGATTTAGGATTCCGCCCCGCTCAGATGCTTGAGAAAAATGTAAATATTTTTACTTCATAAGCATATCAGTTGAAATGTGAGCCATATTTGCAGTTACCTACCCATCAGTCCACAAAACCGATCAAATGTTCTTGGAATTCTAGTGTGGGGGTTGATCTCTATTAGAACATTCCTTTCTGTGTGAATGTAGACTTGCAGAAGGCCTGCTTTATTCAGTGGACTGTCTAGTAACATCAGCAGACTCTAACAATACCAAGAGCAAGTAGTGTAAGCCAGATCAGGAATTCTGTAGATTAATACCTAGTGCTAACATGAAGGGTCTGTGCCTGTGATAGAATACATGTACATGTATTACCTACATGTTATTATCACTTCTAATTCAAAAAACCAATGTAACAAGAGAAAAAGGGTACAATGTACTTTGTCGGATAAACTTATCAGTTTAAGAGAAATCCAAATTCAAAACAGTTGATACTTACATGCAAGGCATCCATGGTCGAGTGCTGATTGATAACCTTGATCAACCTCCAATGAACACTTGATCAATATCTTGATCAAAATTGATCAACAGCTGGATCGATATTCAGTCAGTGCTAGGTTGACACTCAAGTCAACCTCCCAATGGACACCCACGTGACACTCTATCGAGTGTCAATTGATATACAGCTGAGTGTTGACTGAATCACAAAAATATGTATCAATTGACACTTGATTGCACGTCTGTGAAAATAAGTCACTCTTGACTGATCAAATGAAAACTGACATGTTGATCGAGCACTGATCAAGTGTTGGGTCAATCAAGGGTCAGTCAAGGGTATCTACTGCACAAAGAGTATTTACTGTACCGAAGGTATTTACTGAAAACGAGGGTATCTACTGCACTGAGGGTATCTTCTGTACCAACGTATCTACAGTACCAAGGCTCTCTGCTGTATCGACGGTGTCAATCAACACTTGACCGTGGATGCCTTTTATTAATAGCACGCATGATCCATGTAATTAATTCAACCTGCAATGCAATTTAACACAACTGCACTCCAAGTGTTACTGTGTGTAGCTTCATCCACCTTGAAGTGACAAGGAAACAAAGAAACAAAGCATACACATTGCCTCACCTGGGTGTGTAATGTCTGGTCGAGCTGTGGCTGGGTCCTTTTTGTTTTTCCTCATAATTGTTTTGTGTTTATCACAGTTTAATAACTCAAAACTCTTGCCATTCTACGATAAAAAAGATATTCATCAAAAACCCAGGCCAAGTCTGACGCATGCAGGAACACCTTATGGGAAAGAGGACCTAACATTTGAAACTTTTTCAACAAAGGCCAGTGGGTCTTCGCTTTAGATCACAGGGTCTTCGTTTTAGACCACAGGGTATTCGGCCTTCGGTCTTCGTTTTCGACACATCCGCATTTTTGTAACGAGCCTTCTCAATAAAGATAAAGATTGAAAATGAAATAAAGATTGCAATACCTTAACGGTCTCTAGAGAAGCATTTTCTAGAATGACAATAAGCCGTTTTCCAGAGTCCTTCTCCTTCAATGTTTTAGGTATTTTTTCGTGGTCTCTCAAACTCGTTGTCCTCGTCCGCCATAATTTTTACTACACGTGAATCACACGAAGGCTTGGCTACAAGGCCATAGGAAGAGGAAGACTTCGTTACCTGTGTTCAGCGGAACAGGAAAACGAAAGGAAGGTACCCCATATATGGCACCTTCTATTGTACCGAGATGCACTCCCCTACAGCTCCAGCGCTTGTTGTACCCTTGTTTGTGCACCCTGTACACTTTTGCATAACAACAATAAAAGCAAGTTACACCCTCGAACACCAACCCACGGTCTGGTTCACTTGGCATGCTTTTATTGCCGTTTTACATAAATTTACTGACGCTGGGTTACTGACACACCGATCGGTAATTATGTCTAATCCACGTTCTCAGCGCATACCGTGGGAGAACTGCCGTGCGGTTTCCAGCCAGCAGTTCCCACATGTGTTGTGTGGAGCTGGAGCTTAAAGGGGTGTTTTGCACCCGTCTCGGTAGTAAAGGGCAGAACGCTTAGGGCTTTCACCAATTTTCTGTCCGACGGCTATGCCACGATGAGGCCTGCTGCTCGGGTGATATGGCTGTACGCATGCGTAAGGTACTGCCCAGACCGGGACCGTTGCTTTTATACATTTGTATACCCTTGTATACCGCTAACCCCTGTACACCCATACGCACCCTTGTACACCCTTGTAGACAGACAGACAGACAGACATGTTTATTCGGAGTCTTATACAATACATAGTATATCGTCCACAATTTCCAAATAACTAAAAATTACAAACAACAAAAATGTACATGGCTGAAATTATTAATTAATTATTAATTAATTACGTCCTAGAGTATTTACTTTTTGCCGTCTTCCCCTTTCCGTTTTTCAAAGCATTCGAATATATGTTTTTCAAGTTTTATTTATTTACAGTAAACAGTTTAAGGACGTTCGCGCGAATTTTTTCTAACATTGATTTTTCTCTGAAAATTTTACCATTGAAAGATGATGAGTTAGTGATGTCAGAAATGTAAAAAAAATGGGGGGTCACCGACTTCGGTTTGAAGAGAACATGCCCGGAAGAACACCTAAATCTGAGTAAATCAGGCTTCGTTAGAGAAGAAGACCACAGTGGCTGCAAGTCCCAAAATATTGCAATTAGAGCTTTGAAGAGAAGTGTTATCAGCCAAATATGGTGTAAATGGACCTATTAAGCGAATTTAGTCAACTGGTGAGGTTCCTCAAAGAACAAGTTCGCATTCAGCGACCATAGTTTCACGCGCCTTGCAGCCGTAAGATGGCAGGATTCCATGTCCCGTGGACAGAAATCTTGAAATTTTTTCAACTTCCCACATTGATTTTTTGTTAATTTTTGGACAATGTAGAGATAATTGTAAATTAAATCTGTTTCTGTAAAGAAAAGTAGGGGTCACCGAATGTCCAAGATGGTTAAATCCAATCAAAGCTCTAGCAATGGCCATCTGCCCTATCATTGTTCATTTTAGTACTTAGCGCGCGCGCTCGATGCATGGCGTGGCATTCGAATTTGCATGCGCAGTAAGGATGCGCAGAAACAATTAGCGCGAACGTCCTTAAGTTGTTACTGGGCTGGCTTGCAAATAGCAGGAAGCTAATCGTGGCAAGCCAGACTGTACACGGAAATATTTAGACAGAAATAAATGATTATTACATACAACAACAACATGTAAACATTACTCTTTGTGCTTTAAAATATTTAGAAGGTAGAAGAATTTAGGAGAAAAGGAGAAAGAAAGAAAAAGAAGCAATCTAAATAAAAGAACAATATTAGTTTTTGTATTTTAACATTTCCGCTAGGGGCATTTATTAGAAACATGAATATTCTGTTAGGTGACATTCTGCTTATGTTTTATTTTATCTTCTTTTTCCAAATAATCTAGTAACGAACATCGTTTTTCCTGGTAAGCAGGGCATATATTTAGAAAATGGTATTCGTTCTCCATTTCTATTTTACAAATTGGGCAAATTCTTTCTGCAGGTTTCTTGAACAGTCTCGAATAACGTCCTGTCTCTACGGCTAATTTGTGATTGCTAAGTCGCAGTTTTGTTAGGGCTATTCTGTGTCGTGTATTGGTGACCTGATGCAGGTAGTATTCACATTTGTAATTGTCTATCGTTTTGAACAACCGGTAGGTTCTCATTTTGTTACTTTGATTACTTTCTCCCTCTTTATAGATCTAAATTCCTTTAAAAATGTAATGCTAATTGTAAGAAAAGGTGTAAATAATAAAGATTGTTGTTGTTGTTGTTGATTAGCATCTTTTCTGATGTCGTTTTTTTTTTTGCTCCAGAAAGCCTTATTTTCCTCCCATTTAATGTCATTGTATGCTATTTGGGATAATTTGTATTCATTTTTGGTTAAAGTTCACCAGAACTTAAAGTTCCTACATTGGGCAGCAATTGTCATTGGGAACCGTCCTGTCTCAGCCCTGCTCGCATTGTTATTGTAGTATTTGTTAACTCCCAACAGCCACTTCAGGAATTTATTTTGAACTAATTCTGCTGGATTCTTATCTAACTTCTCATTGCAATCAACCCCCCACACTTCACTCGCATAAAAGAGTATGGGAGATATCAATGCATCAAATAACTTATTTTCTCTGAAGTGGTTTCCCATTTCCTTTCGTAATTTATAGAGTGCTTTAAGTGCAACTTTCTTCAACTCCTGCCTAGCGAGATTAAAGTTTCCAAACGGACTCACTTGTATAGCCCCTGTGTACCCTTGCATACCCCTGTATACCCCAACCTCGTTCGCCCCGGGGGGCGGTAAGATGAGAGACCCTGGGAAGGAGATTGTGTATACCCTTGCATCCACTTGTTTATGGGAACGGGATTGACATTGAAAAAGCGCGCATTGGAGAATAAGAGTAAGCGGCATAACAGCGAGCGCGAAATCGAGCGGCGAAGCCGCGAGGCGAGAAACGGGTGAGGCTGATCTGATTTCCCCAATTTTTTCATTTCCACCCCCGAAACCGCAGAAAAAATAAGCTCAGATTTCTCGCGAAAATTGTAAACTGTTTTGATAACAAGATGCAAGCGCGATATCTGTCGATAAACGAGTAAAGGGGGTAAGTTTCTAAAGAAACTATGGTGCTGCGTCGGTGGGAGTATTACAGGATAATTTGGTTTTATCAACTGAGTTGATAATGTGAATTGGCCACCGTAAAGAGATTCGAAAGCTGACGTTTCGAGCGCTAGCCCTTCGTCCGACGAAGGGCTAGCGCTCGAAACGTTCGATAAAGTTTGCCGTAGGAAAACCGTGAAAGTTTCTTTCTAGCAAGGACGCACACTTAATTATAAGTAAACTTGCTTTGGCAGTCTGGTCTTTGATGATGCTGGTAATCACATACGTTTGGAGTCTTTAAGTAATACTTCCCATATGCTGTAGGCAACACGAGAAGTACGTCTTGATTTCCTGTACCCTCTTTAGTTGGGAATATAACCAGAAATAGACTGGAACTTTGTTAAAACATCAGCAATACACGCACGTAGTCAACTCTTCCTCTGACTGCAAAAGCGAACGGCTTATTTTTTGTGAAAGGGGAATTGGTTAACATGACACGAGCGTGGAACAAATAAAAAATCTGAGTCCCCGACAGGGTTCGAACCCATGACTTCCCGAACACCGGGCGGGCGCTGTATCCACTGAGCTACAAGAACTCATGGCGAGCAAAATCATTAAAATCTTTATTCACTTTTCACTACTCATGATGACTTCTGTTGTCACGAAGCTCTCTAGAACCTCTAATTTCATTGGATCTTGTTGGCACGAAGCTCTATTGTTTTAGGGCTAGGGTCCATTGTTACCATTGTTTGTATATAATTTTCTCAACCAATCCTGTGAGACGTTCCGAAGAGCTTCGTGGTGGCCCGATGACTTCGGCAGTGCTTATCGTAGCAGTATGCAGGACACCTATCACATATGAACTCAGTTAAAATGACCTTGCTCTCCATGAGTTCTCGTAGCTCAGTGAAAAGAGCGCCTACCCGGTGTTCGGGAGTTCATGGGTCCGATTCCTGTCGGGGACTCAGGTTTTTTTATTTGTCCCACGCTCGTGTCATGTCACGTTGATCAAACTCACCTTTCACATTTCATTACCAAGCTCAAAATTAACCAGCTCTGTTCACTTATCACGACTTATTTTTGTTGTGAGATCGTGCGGTAAATTATCGACTCCATGGGGATCTAATCTCTCCAATCAAGCACAGATTGACAGTTTTCGCGCCTTTGCGCGCCGCTTTTCGACCAACGGTATTTCACTTCGCTCAGGCAAAGCAGATATGAAAAAAATGACAGATCAAGGTAGGCTAAACTTTCTTGACGCCTTTTCGTCATACTTTTTCCCGCCGGATTGCTTTGATCTTCCCCGCTCGCGCATGAGTCAAAGGTGCGGCCTGCACTTTTGACTGGCACCATCAATTGCATAAAATGGAGGACGATAGGCTGTACTGAAGGAGGACGATAGGGCTCTACTGAAAGAACGTTCTGCACGTTATTTTCCTGAACTTGTGAATCACTTGTAAAGGATATGCTACGCTTCATTAATGGTAAGGAACTGATAAAAACTGAGAGGCGCTGTGTCCCTTGGAATGTCGCCGATTTCCGGGGCAGATACAAACACAGGTCACATGTCATTGGTCAAAGCTTACAGCTCACAAAGTCGCAGGTCTCATGTTACAGCTCACAAGTCGCAGGTCTCATGTTACAGCTCACAAGTCGCAGGTCTCATGTTACAGCTCACAGGTCACAGGCCACAGGTCATAGCTCAGAGTTCACAGCTCACAGGT
>JAHPZR010044154.1:0-5000 GCA_019787425.1 Platygyra sinensis
TCATCATATCTTACAACATTTAAGGATACAGTATAGCACATCAAAAAGCAAATTACACCTGTAATCAGATTTTCTAAACACTGATATTTTTAAAATTATTTACTAATTAAATGGCAGTCTAAGAAAGTCATTCCAGCATAAGCTTAACTTGCTCTTAACCTCAGTGGTCAATCTCACAAGTGGAATGTTGCAACTACAATCGTGGACAAAATTTAAAGTTCTCAGGACACTTATGTAATGTAACAAAGTACTATTATTATCATAATTTACTATTACTACTTTTAACTTATAACTAACAATTTGTTTGGAATATGTTAACAGAGTTATTAAAATATTATTAATCAGTATCAATATCATTATCATTATTACTATTAATTTATATTTCTTTTTTTTATATACCATAAAAGGATACGGTCTTTCTAGTACTTCTGGTGCCATCCAGTTCATTGTACCTAACAATTAAAATAATTATTGTATACAAGTGAATGAATTAAAGATGATTTGCCTGCAGGGTAAAGATTTTAAGTTTGAAATATCATTCTTGAGTTCACAGTTTTCTATGCAACTTAAAAGCAGTTGTTTTCAATAATCCCTGAAAAAAATTAATGCATAATAAACAGGACTCAAAACCCAAGACTTCTCTAATGCTACAGTGTAGTACAAACGCCAGTACTCTACCAACTGAGCTATCAAATGATAATAGACCTAGACACATGAGTTTAAAACACGATAAGCATCAGTTCTGTTGGTAGACAGAGTACATGGCTTAAATGTCATTCAAGACTACTGATAATTAATGTGCTGGTATCACAGATGTCACAGGTTCAAATCCTACAGGCAAGCCTGAATTTATGTTAGCCTGCACTTTTGAAACTGCAGAACTTAGTTGTATACAAAGTGCAATAATCGTAAATTAAAATATGTCATCAAATTAAAATAACTGTTAGAGAACAGGTTTAAAGATGCAAAAAGTATGTCCCTGACCGTTTTCACCACAAGTGATAGCCAATAGTCATTACTTTGGCATTTGTCACCAGTGAGGATAGGATAGGATTTCAACAGATGCGTACATTGATTTGAATCAACAACACATAGATTTGCGCAACAATTGTATGGTGAATTAATTTTAACAGGAAATACGGTCAAATAGGACTCCTCTGCTCCCTGTGTACAGAGTGTAAAGTTTTTAAAATAAATTATTGAAAGTAACACACCTACTGTGGTTCTTGTGCGAGTCCGTGCAAGCGTAACCATGTGGTTGAAACACCCAAAGTTCACCTGTTAAATTATTCAACCATGTATTCACTCAAGTTTTTTTGTTTCAAGTAAGAGGTAAGTATTTTTTGTTGAAACAAAAACATTATATAAAAAAAAACATTAAATATATTTTATAGATCAGCATGGTGTAAATGAGCTTTGGAGGGCATTCCTCATCACTGAATATAAACACATGCAGAAATGATGCGAATGCGTGTGGCACAAGGAGACTTTCATCTGCAAGTTTAACTGTTAAACGTAACATTGCTAATATTGAGAGGCTCTTTGACAAACTACAATTAAATAATAAAAATAACAAATTCCATGGAGGTTTCTGTGCATACAGAATAAAGCCTTGTTTCATGTGATTAAAACTTCTCTAATATGGAAGACAGACACACAGTAAGTTAACATAGCAATGTACTAGAGGAAGTTTCAAAATATCCCTCAATCATATGATGATGTGTACCTATCATAATAAATGTCTTAAAGTTACAGAAATTAACGATGATAGTAACACATGGTATTTTCTATCACGGTACGCTAATTTTTCTTTAGGTACAATGTATAAGCATGGGTCAAAAGAGATAACAGGAACTTCCTTTAATCTCCTAGACATGGCAGGGTTGGTTTATGTGTCCGTGTAAAAAAAATCAGTTATGACTTTCCAGGTATAAGTTCTATTTACTATGGATGTAATTCACACAAAAGGTCTCACGAAGTTAATGCATGCACCAAATACTGATAGGAAATACTATGTCTGAACATCGGCTAATCGCCTGGATTAGCAATTCATTAGTCAATTACAGCTCATTGCCTGGTCAGAGCAGTGGTAAATGAAACCACAGCGACATACAAGCTTAGGGTAAGGGAGTTGTAGGCTGATTATTCTGTCCTTGCCGGGACATTTTGGAGGAAAATTAAACCAAACAAATTCACTTACTACCTAGTTATCTCTACAGCCACTATAATTTCACATAAGCTAGTACTATAAGTTAATAAGTGCTATATCAAGTTTAAACCTATAAAAATTATGTAACTATATGCAAGAGTACAATTAAATGTAGTGTGTGTTACAACAGGACTGTACTGTGGCCACAGGTGAATTCTTGGAATGGATTAAATGTCAATTTAATTTCCTGTAATTGACCATACTTGGAAGAAATGTTAGGAGCTAGGACAAAGTGAAAATGACTTTGCGGTAAGATAGCAAGTCATTATGGTTAACAGTGGCGTCCGAGGCCAAATCAACCCCTTTTTTTTCATGGGAAAAAGATTGTCCAATAAATAACTGTACTTTGATCGTAACTTACCAACTCGAAATACTCCATCTTCAGCAAGAAAAATGAATTTATCTTGGTTTAAGTCTCTGTCAAAAATAAAAGCAAAATGTTTAGCTAGACTAAGTCATACCTGAGATAAAAGTTAAGCTAACCAAAAAAACGTTTATAATAGTTTCTGGTGGCGTCGCTTATGGCTTTTCACATTTTTTACTTCTGTGTTTAGGCAGTCGAGTACGGCGGCAGGTCTGTGACTTGTGTGATCTTTATTGTCTCAAGCGTTTCCAAAAGACCTTGTCACGAAAAAACATTATATCTCCGGTATATTTGACACAAATCGTTCATTAAAAACAGTAAAATGCTCTTTCTAAACCAAATAAATGTTTATTCAAATGTTTGTGTGCGTGCTTATCCACACGGAGCTGTTTTTACTTCAAGGAAAAGTTTGTTTTCGCAGTCGCGTCGGGCAAGTCTGGTGACTGCATGATGGCTTTTTCACGCGCCCGAAGGACCTTGTCGAAACAACCTCGTTCTCAGTTATATTTGACACAAATCGTCATTCAAACAGTTAAAATGCTCTTTCTTTAACCAAATAATTGTTTAGCAAAGTTACTATGGCGGGCTCGCTCAAGTTTAGGTTATATTTACTTCGAAAGTTTCTGTGAATTCGGCACCCAGTGGCAAGTTACTTGCGAGAGTTAGTAAGCGTTCTGAAGACCCTGTCGAAAAAATATATCTCCGGTTCTAGTTTGACCATAAAATCGTTCATTCAAATGGTAAAATACTCTTTCCTAATGAAAGTTTTACGATGCACCGCTCAATTTTGATATTTTTATCTTTTCAAGCAAGCATTTCCATGTTGCCAAGTCGCTTTCTTGTACCGGTGTTTCCTTGTTTCCCGAAAAAATATCTTTCTTTCGGTTGTTCACTCATGAAGAGGGTTGTCCCCCCCCCCCCAGTGATGTCTGGTCACTGGGATGTATAGTTCTTGAATTAGCCACCTGTGGCTTCCTAGATGTAAGTAATTAATGTCCCTTAAAATACCCTACCATGTTGCATCATTCCTGGATTTTGTAGAACAGTTTGGGTTTGACATCTGTTTGTCTAAAGTCGCCAGATCTGAACATTTTTTGGAAACCTTTGCTTAAATGTTTGTATTTTGACTGTCCTTCTGCTATGAAACACATGTAACTGTAGAAGAGGAGAATGACAAGTGATTATTTATTAATATATATTAAATGGTCTATTCAAGACTTAAGTATCTTTCTTTAGTCTAAAACTTTCTCATCTTTGCAAAAGAAGTCAAGACTCTGAGATGTTGTGAAACAATTTGAGATGCAGATCCTTAAAATTTGGTTGAAATTTTACAATATACCGTATGTTCAGTTTTAAAAGGACCATTCCCTTCCCCTTTTGCATAACATATACATTTAGGATTAAAATGAATCATTTAGTACATTATAACACTGTTCCTAATTGAAGATAACAGTACTCTACCAGGATGAGATTGAATCACTATAGGCAGATTATTTTGTTTTATTAAGTTTAATTAGGGTTAGGGTTAGGGTTAGGTTAACACCCTGTTGCTAAAACTGATTTGTTTTTATATGCTTGTAAAGGATTGATTAGCTTGTTTCTGTTTGCATTGTTCACATTTCACAGCAATCTCAAATATCATCAAAGCTCTTTCAAATCAAACACTCTCCTCAGGAGCTAGAAGAAGTTCTCCAACTTGTTGGAAAGGTGTGTACTATATTCTTTTAAAAACTAAAAAAAATTATGAAATATGCTTTTTATTCAGGTCTTCTAGAACAAGCCTGTAGAACTATCTAGAACTGTGTAGTGTATGTTATTCTTAGTAGTGTTACATCCTTTGTTTTTCAGACATATGCAAAAGATCTTTGCCAAACTATTCGGATTATGCTCAGAAGAAACTTTCAGCAAAGACCAACCATGAAGTGAGTATTCAACCAGAAAACTAGCTAACTGCTATGTTACAGGGACACATGACAAGAAAGATTTTATCACAAGCAAATAACAATTCAAAAATATTGGGCAGAAATTGGAAACTGAAAAAAACATTGCCAAAAAATTGAAAAGATGGACAGTAGGATACTTTGGTTAATACATTGTAGGCCAATTCAAAATTGTGCTGGGAACTGGAGGGAGTTAAAATGACTCCACCACATGAAACATCATATTTAGATTGGTCATTTTGATCAAGTTTTAGGTTAAAAGGAGACCAAGTTGTGGATCTTGAAACATGGTTTGAAATCCATACAAAGGTCTCTAGAGTTTTTAGACAGTTCCACCCAAACCTATTAATATTAACTCGCATTTTTTTTATCAGCTTTGAGACAACTGTGAAATCTTCTCATACATCTGCTATATGAAAGAAGCTGATGTGAAAATCGCTTTGTTTGCACACATGTTTTTAAGAATATCACAGAAGCCATATAATTT